>JAVDPK010002144.1:171024-182483 GCA_034780415.1 Cichlasoma orientale
ATGATCCATAAATTTACCAAAAACCAATAAGGCAAAAGGAAAGCATGTTTAATGCATAAACACAAAATGCACGACGGAATGATAATCCAGCTAAAGATTTCACATTGTCAGTATATTTAGCAGCAAACAGGACAGCTTACATTTTTAGTTTAAAGATGATGTATGTCATTCAGAATGACTGGATGTGGCACTAAAGCTGCAGCTGGTCTAGACAGCCTAACAATCCTTGGAAACTTGATTGCTCTTACAGAGTTACACTCACCTTGAGTTCACTTAATCTGCATACGCCTGTTCCTCCATGATGCATGAGGAGCAGAGACGTAGAGAGCAAAGGAAAGTGTCAAACCTGCGCAAACTCTCAAACTGAACTAAAATGAAATGAGAGCAGATAAATTTGGTTAAAAAAAAAGCTTATATTTTTTTAAGACATTTGGGTTTTATAGGCACTGATTTAAAGTCTTTAGTGCTATTAAAATACTATATGGGTCTTCTTTTCTATACATATATGCAGGAAGGGCCAACAGTAAGTAAGGCCTCAGTCGCACAGTTGATTGGTGACCCCCTGGGAACCTCAGGTCACTAGGGGAAAATGTGTATTCCCTGACTGGTTAGTGAATGGTTGCTGGAGGCTGGCTGTTGCTAAGTAAAATCAGTTGCAAAGAGTACTGCACCAAAACCCTCACTGTGACTGTTTTGGTCACTAGCAGATTGCAGACAGGTTGGCACTTTACAACTATGGGCAACTGTGGTAAACACTTTCTAACTCTTGGCTGAGTGGCAGAGAAGCCTGAAGAAGTGCGACACAATCCTGAAAAAGAGACCAATTGCCTTCAAAGTAAAAGTTGCGCCTTTTGAAACACATTGGGTGGAGCAGTAAGGCACCACTTTTATTGTGAAGGCGAATGGTTTCCCATCTACATTGCTCTTTTCACAGTTTGACTGTTGCTCGGTGAGAAGTTGGCAAGTGTTTGCAGACAAGTCTCAATCTGCTAGTGACCAAAGCAATCACAGAGAGTTTTGGTGTTGCACCATATACCTCATTGCAACCAATTTCATCTAGCAACTGGCAGGAACCTTCAGCAACCGCTGGCCACCCAGTCGCAGAATACACTTTTTTTTGTCCCCTACCGACTGGAGGTTGCCAGGGGTCACTGGGCTCTAGGTCTGTGTGATGGGCTTTCACAGTTGAGTTCACAGACAGCCAGCAACTCCATGCAACCACTGGCCAGCTGGTCAGGGAACACCCATTTTTTCCTAGCGACTGGTAGTTGTCAGACCTATGTGACTGGAATGGTATGTAACTGATGACACAACTAAAGTTGCAGCAGTGAATAGATCTGCTTTAATGGTTTCCATGCTGATGCTAGTGCATGACTATCAGAGGGGTAAATAATATCCCTCTTTGAGGTACATAAAAGCACATGTAAGCAGATGATAGCTGGTGTTGAGCGAACCAAAGAAGAATAATTGCCATATCATGCAGCAAATGCGAGAGCGGCTCACGCAGCGGTGGACTGAGTGGGCAAGAAATAAACAGTTTGCCCTGTTCATGGGGAAGTACGTGTGATTGGTGGTTTATAGCGATCATGATGCAGAGGGGCTAATGGACTGCAGCCAGCAAGTTTCCGACCTGAACTTTCACGGATCATCACAGATATGTACAGCTATATTATGATTACCGTTAGCAGTGGCATAACCAGAAGTACTGCAAAGACTTCTTTTACGGCAAGCTGCTCAATTCATCAGTAAAAAGAGTTCATTCCTAAAAACATTTTCAGTGTCTTAAAGACCATATATGTTGATATAAATATATATTATTTTGCATGCGTTCTTGTCTCACCTAACACAGATCCACATGTTGTAAGTCCTCCCTCATGGAAGCCTCCCTGTCTCTCTCAATTTCAGCAGCAGCAGTGAAGAAGTATCAGATATCATTTGGATCAGACGGTGTATCTATTTCTACTATGGCCACTGAGAACAAACAGCTTGCCTCTTCAACAAACACTGGTCCTCCCTGCCACATGCACCCCTACTCTTGATTACCAAAAAGATGCAGCGTTGAGCCAGGCCTATTATTTCCAATTTCTCCTGGAGAAAGTTAATCTAATGAGCATTATCGGCAGCTAATGGGAATTATAATTAGTCAGATGCAGCAGATTATCTGCGCATAATTAGCTGTGTCTGTCAGCTCCAATTAGCATGACAGGAATTAGGAGACTTTGGAGTTTGTAGCAGGAAGAGAGGGAGAGAGAGAGAGGAGGGCAAGGAGACAGAGAGATAGAAGAGGTGGGAAAGGAGAGGGGGGAGACAAGAGCAGCAGGGGGAGGGGAGGTGTGGGTGCTTTTGGGAGAGGCAGGTTTTTGGCTCTGAACTCAGCCATGTGTTAACTAGAGGAAATGTGTACAGAAAGTAGGACGGAAAAAAATATAATTTTTGTGTGCACAAAGGAATGGTGTTGATGGGTTTTAGACAGAGAGGGGACTGCGGCAAAGACACGGAGACACGGACATGTGGAAGGGCGTTGCGGTAGTTAAAAACTGTCCTGTTACGCAGTACGTATCCATCACCAGCCATGGATGCTCTCAGATTGCCCTTGAGCAAGACATTGAACCTCTCTTAAATCAATGAAAATCTCTCAGGATGACCATGACAGTTAATGAAAATTTAAAAATGCAGTGCAAACTAAATGAAATCACTCCAGCCATTTTTTTTTATATAGAAGAGCACTACACATGTAGAAGTTGCTCTACAAGACTACTGCTTCTCAGGGTGAAGCTCTTATCACCACAATTAAATGTTTATTAAATAAAAGCACCAAATCCACAATGACTTTGAGCAATATGTTGATATGCTAAAAATAGAATAGTTCTTGACTGACTTTGTGATTACATCACATGCTGTTGTAAACGAAAATATTACAAAGCAATGATGAGGCAATTTTATTATACATTAGTCCCACATGGCTGGTGAATATTGCTGGACTAAACAGTGATCTTCATCCTATGTAGGTCCAGTGTAAGAGATGGACAGGCCTTATATCCCAAATCAATGCATTTGAATGTTATTGTCTTTTTAATACAGATTTCATTTTTCACCTGAATAGACAAAACACTGCCAACAGGCCTACATACCATTTCCATTCCTAAAGTAGTCTCTTTAGGCTACCAGTTATAATCTTGACTATATGGTCAAGAAGGGTTCCTTCCTGGCCAGTGATGATAAGAGGAACGATTACACCAACTAGTATGACTTTAAGCCTGCATGTTTCATGTAAGGTAGGAATACAGATTCGTCCTTTACAAATGCATTAGTTCATTTGTGGAGACCAATTAAACCAATTAAATGAGCTGTAGAGCTGCTCTATAGCACCGAACACCTTTTAAAGCTGCGCTTTTCCAACTAATGTGTTACCAAACAGCTGTTTGCTGAGGTGCATGGGCATTTTATTATTTATTTGTTTGTTGTTGTGGTCCAGGTAGTTTGATAAATATACCAAAACAAAACAAAAAATAAAACCTTATCATTCTTGTAGCTCTGTTTTGGTCTTACCTAATCCCTGAGAAAATTGTCTAGTTGCTAACTTAGCTTTTTTTTTTTTGGGGGGGGGGGGGGGGGGTTAGCAACTAGTGGGATTCTTGCAGATTTAAAAAGGCTTCTTGCAGCTTGATTAAATCTGGTAATACAAATCAGAAGTGATGAGACTGAAAGATAAAAATTATTTTGTAACGCTGTGTAACTTTAAGTCAGTCCCAACACCTGTTTTCTGCTTTTCTGTGACTTTTTTTCACTTAGTAGGTAGCTTTTCTGTCAGTTTGTTTGGAATCAGCCATCAGAAGATGCATACACTGTGATCGTAAAGGGATGGAGATGGTCAGCAACAATCCTCAGGTAAGCTGTGGCATTTAAGCAATGCTCAGTTGGTACTCAGCTGCCCAAAATGTGCCAAGAAAATATCTCCCACACCATTACACCAGCAGCAGCAGCCTGAACCAGGAAAGCAGGATGGATCCATGCTTTCATGTTTAAAGCAAATTCTGACCCTACCATCCAAATGTCACAGCAGAAATCAAAGCTCATTGGACCAGGTAACGGTTTTCCAATTTTATGTTGTCCAATTTGGCGAGCTTGTGTGAACTGTAGCCTCAGTTTCCTGTTCTTAGCTGACATGAGTGGTAGCTAGTGTGGTCTTCTGCTGATGTAGCCTGACTGCTTCAAAGTTTGACATGTTGTGGGTTCAGAGATGCTCTTCTGCATACCTTGGTCATTACAAGTGATTATTTTACTGTGTTCCTAGAAGCTCAAAGCAGTTTGGCCAGTCTCACCTGATCCCTGACATCAGCAAGGCATTTTCACCCAGAGAACAGCTGCTCACTAGATATTTTTTTGTTGCCTGCACATTCTATGTAAACTGTGGGAAAATCCTAGTAGATCAGCAGTTTCTGAAATACTCAGACCAACCCACTGGCACCAACAACCGTGCTTCAGTATGGCTGTTTCCTGTCCTTGTGTATACTCGCCATGCCCAGGACACACTTGAAAAAGAGATTTTAATCTCAATGTGTTCTTCACCTGGTTAAATAAAGGTAAAATAAATAAATTAAAAAAAAAAGTCACATAAATCACCTTTATTCATCATTCTGATGCTCAGTTTGAACTTCAGCTGGTCGGCTTGACCATGCCTACATGCTTAAATGCATTCAGTTGCTGCCATGTGATTGGCTGATCAGATATTTACATCAATGAGCAGTTGAACCTAATGAAGTGGCTGATGAGTGTCTTTGACACAAGGTGTTTGTCTAAAAGTGCAGGTTAAAATGGACTGTCACTATAAGCAACACTTTAATCCTTACAAAAAAAAAAAATCAACTGAACCACTGTTGATACAAAACTATTGAGCATCTTTATTTCACAGTACCTACCTGGAATCCGTTTTGCTTTGCAGGTTCACATTCTGCGACTAACAACAAAATGAAAAAACAGCTTGTGACATTAAAAGAACACCAATTTGTCTGGTGTTCCTGCAACTAAACAAACCACTTTGTAATGTTTTTAATCAGTCTCATATTACCCAACCAGCTCCGCTGGAAGCCCTCTGGGACCTGTCTCAATGAACACGTACCGGAAGATACACAGGCAGCTAAATGGCTTTTGATTGAGAAAAGACTGTTATATTTGCATAGATTATCTCCATCTATTTGACCAGGCTGCATGTGTCAGTAAAGCACAGTCTGTAAATAGCTGTAGTCAACAGCAGGAAGCGAGGGAAAGCCTGGACTTCACACAACCTCACCCAAAGCGTGTTAAACAACATAAACAACGGTGCACACAAACACAGTTAAGCTAACATGCCTTGCCTGTAAGCAAACACGCCTGCACACATCCTCACACAGACATGTTTGTGCACATAAAACATGTAAGCGGGGACACTGGAACACGACAGGGCATAGTTAATAAGGTAAAGCCTTAAAGCTTTTCTTTGGTTGAGGTTATTGATCAGACACAGCGCATATTTACCGATGGATCCACAACACTGTGAACTGTGGGTGATGTATGTCCTTGCACAGATAAATACACACACACACACACCATCCAGTCTGGCACAGACAGGAACAACTGAAGCCACATCAATGCATGCACACATGCTCTTTAACACGCAAACACACACGCTTCTCCAATCAACGCTCAAGGCTACTTCCCTCCCCATTGACTCATACTGTGTCAGTGTGTTTCCTGTCGTCCCGTCTGGCTGTGTTGATGTCTTGCTTTTTTGACAGGCGCACTGAAACTGACAGCGTGATTTGTACTCCAGCACAAACATGCCTGGCAACATCAATTCCCGTGGTATGACTGGGAAGCGCCTGGGATTGCCCGCGACTGTGTGTTTTACATTTTTAGGTTAAACTGTAGTGCACTACGAGTCCAACGCCTCACTCAAGTGCAACTTTGAGTGCTGATTATGACTATCATCCATTCCCCTGTGTGTTTCTGGTACTTTAATATCTTTTGTGTTTTGCCGTGTTTTACCGTAAATAACTGGTCTTCTGATCAGTGTGTCCACAAACACATGGAGCCAGGCTTTCTTGTTATTTTTTACGTTTAACAGTTCTCCAGGCTTCCTAAAGAACTTTCAAAGTTTTTCATTCATTTTCACTCTAGTCCTTAGATCTGATCATTTTTAAAGGAATGCTTTTTTCTGTGTTTGTTAAGCCACTTAACACTGACCTTATGCATCATTAGAGCTTAAAAAATGCACCTAAATCTAAGGATGAACTAGTGTTGTGTCTTAACATAACAACTTAGCAAAAACCCAATTTTAAAAAACACACAGTTTCCATTTCTTCAGTTGAATCTTCAGTTTATGTCAGCTTGACAGACATAAAATAGTATTTTTGTACCAACAAGGTGATTCCCAAAGAGCTGTTAGCTGAAAAAGCTGAAAGTCATTTCCTTGTAGCCAGGAAATACCTGACAGGACCTGAGAGATGCATCTGGCCCCACTGAAGCCTCATCAGGAATGGCGGTTTTCAAGAAGCTATTCTTAAGGAAGAGAATGGAGAAAAAGCTGAGGTATGCCAAATTATGCAAGATGGAGTGATTAATCAAAATCACCAGTATGTACACAGGGGGTCAGAAGAGAGGTATAGCAGTCTACATCCATCAGTAAAACAGGGTGGAGGCTCTATCATGGTTTGTGGCTACATTTCAGCCAGTGGTGTTTGGGATCATGTCAAAATTGATGGAATTATGAGCACAGAAACATCAATGGAACACTGTCACTCATGGATTGTCCTCCCCAGAACTCGGACCTCAACATTATTGAAGTCGTGTGAGACCATCTTGACAGAGAACAGAACAAACACACCTATTTTCCTAACAAAATTTAAAGCAAGCTCAAGACTTTTGCACAGTACTGTATCCTCACTTAAATTGTGGAGGTTGATCATTGTATATTCCTACTAGTGATCGGAATGAATGGCTTCACAAAACGCAGCCGTAAACAGTAGTTTATTACAGTGCTAGCTTGCTGTTTTTGTCTGGGACACCCCTGCAGGCTGAGATTAGCTCTGGCACTGAACATCAGCACAATGCAAAATGCTTATTTCAACTGATTTTTAAAAAGGATTGTATTTAACCCTATAAAAATGCAGATTTGTACAAAGAATAGATAAATTATGTTTTGTACTTGTACAAAAGGAAGACTCAAATACAGGATACCGGGGAGACTGGCAATAGAATAAACTAGAAAAAACAACTTTAATAAAACTGAATAAAAAGAGGATTAAGGCAGTGTGCAGAAGACTGGCAGTAACTAAACTCGGGGAACTCAAAGAGGGAGGGAAGCAGGGAGTGGCGAAAAACAGCCTGACAAGCTTAAAGGAGAAAGACCAGACTAAATGTAGACGAAGGAAAAGGACCAGACGTGAGTCGGCAGGTAGGTGATGTATACTGATGGCAGTGCAGGTATTTTATATAAAAGTAAGGTGAAGTGTGTGTGCACGTGCGTGTAATTAACCCTTTAAAAGCCTTGCACTTCTCCAGGAGAGGGCACTGTAAGTGAAGCTTCCCATTTTCAAATCAATTGGCTCAAGTGGTTCACAAAAGCTTCATTTGCTCATCACTAGCAATGTAGCCAGGCAGATGGAGACTGCAAGCAAGAAAACACACAGAAAACCACACTAGTTACCACTAAGAGCGGCAAAGACTGAAGCTTGAGCTGGTCCTTAAATAGTGGAGGTGATTGCAGTGTGATGAGCCACAGGTGCGCCTGGTTGCAAAGCGGGAACCCAGACTCCGCCCCCGGGGGAGGAGAACAGCTTGCCCAGCCCACCACCTGCAGCAGTAGGAAGGACAGACTCGAAAACGACAAGACTGACAAACACAGGAAACAACACAAGGATAACTGAAACTTCAAAGTGTGACAATTTCTTAATTGAAAACATTTCAGCCTCTTTATTTTATGTTAATTGGTTGCAAAAATGTACAGTATGTATGTATTTTTGCATATCATGCAATAATATATTTGAAAGTCTTTTGGCCTTTTGTAACAGTTTTCTAAATGAGCCTCCAGACACCACAAAGGGGAATTTACATCACCAGTCACAATGTTTGGGCATTTTGATTGGAAGGCAGGAGAAGCCTCGCCACAAATCGATTCGTGCCTGCGAGGGTGGGCATGGTTCAAGCTGCACTGAGCCTCCCAGAGTTGAGTGTGTGTCTTCTGGGCAAAATCTGTGGATTAAGGGAGGCCTGAACTTGAAACAGGAAAGGACAGAGCAGTCAATAACACACTGATTAATGATAATGGCATTCAAGCCAGGGGGATAATCTTTCTAAGCTCTTTTTATCTAAGGACCGATTGACTGAAAACATGGAGGACAGAAAGAAAATGCACCAATCCCCAAGCAAACCAGGGGCTTCCAAACAGGGTAAATGTTTGTTTGTGTCTTCAGTTTTTATAAGAGTGATTAAAAATGCATCAGCTGTCACTGCAAGCCACAGTTATGAGTTGACTAAAAAAATGATTTGGATTTTGAGCTCAAGTTATTTGTGAACCTTTTTTTTTTGTCAGCTCGGATATTTTTTGTCTTTGGGGAATATTTAAACAAAAACAATTGTTGCATTGCCTCTTTTTGCCATTGCACACTCTTGGAACTTTCTGGATGTGAATATATGCATGATGCCTTCATGCAGTGCTTCGGGATACCATCTATTTTGATAAGCGCCAATATTTCCCTCAGCCGAGGGTCCATATTACTCCACAAATGCGCCATCTATCTATGCATCCATCAGTGCAATTTTCTGTCACCTTGCTACAAGATATGATCATAAAAGCCTCACTCATAATAACAAATACCCTCGTCCTGCTTTGCCTCCATTGTCAAATGCTTATTGATGGGGATGAAATGGAAATGATAGCTTATTCTGGTCTTTAAGCATCAATCTGGCCCATCTGAGGCTTGAAGGCTCAGAAATTTGTGAAGCGCCGATCCTTTTCCACTCACCTGTGGATTTGCCACAAGTGGTGGCTAATTTATGCAGCCTCATGGATGCAATTATTCCGTATGTCCATAGCTGTGAAGAACCTCAGGGACGCTGACAGTCTCGAGATGGATTGGTTGCCGCTCATAGTGTTTATCTGAGGAGCTTGTCATCAGTGTGCAGATCGGAGATGGATGTTCTGCTTTCAATTTGGTCGAAGAGGCCTGCTGAGCTTTCTGAACTTAGGGCCCTGTGGGGAGATGCTGCCTTCCATCCCTTTATCCGTCATCCTATATTTCTCCAATTTCCACCGGTTTGTGTGTCATTTCTCTGATCTGAGAATGGAGTCAGTTTGCCCCTCATCCTCTTCTCTTCACCTCTCTTGCCCTCTGTTTGATCTCTATCCCCACCTTTATTTCTTCCCCTCTCATTCCTCTGCTCCTCTCAATCTCTCATTCAAGGGGCCGAGCACCGACTCTCTTGGCCCCTTGCATCCCGTTCGATTGGCCCAATAGTTTATTCACTTCACCCAGACACAAAAGACATCAAGCTGACTGATCAGCGGGTAGGAGCCAGGGCACGACTGATCAATGAGGCCTTGGGCAGAGAGGAGGAGGGGTAGGAGGATGGATGGAGGCGAGCGGGGGGAAAAGGTGGGAGGGAGGAGTGGACAGGTAGGCTGACAGACGCACAATCAGCGGGCCAATCGATGGGAACTTTTGCTGAGCTAAGATAAGAGTGTGCAGCTCGTTCGGAACATACAAACAGATCCTCACTGACAGGAGCTTTTGTTTCCCATTTCTCATGAGCTTTATGCTTCTCTAGGTGACACAACTGCAGAAAAACAAAACCAGGAGAAAAAAAAAAGCACTACATGAAACATAAAGATAGCATCTGAATTATTTGTTTATTTAAGCAGTGGCTCTTCAAATCCTGTACTCCCTGAAACAGGTGTAGAAAATCAGTTAATGTGGTGTGATAAATGCCCTCTCCGTAATCAAATTGTGTGTGTGCGTGTGTGTATTTGAGAGGGACCATTGATTGGGCTCCATTCATGCCTTTGTTTGTCTGTCCATCACAGTAACAGTGCAGGCACTATTGATTTAATATATTGGAAAACAATGCAAGCACCTGAGTGTTTGCTATTGTATTTTTCTTTTACTGCTTTCAAATGCAAATGCACTTCTTAGGAGAATTTTTCAAGTAACTGTGCCTTGAAATAAAGCTTGTAATTTCATTTGCATCACAGATGGGTATTACAGCTAAGTACCTTTTGCTACTGGAATGAAATCAAAGACAAGGCAGTGGTAGTAAAAGCTTAAGTGTTGAAAATCAGCAATGACACTGTTCACTATAGTGTGACTTAAATCAAATTAACTAAAACCTTTTGATATCAACAGTGATATAAAAATGACTGTGTAATGTGAGAAGGTTTGTTGAAATTTCACTGAATTGTTAAACACACTCTCAGCCAAATCTCCTGAGCCCATTTATTGAATCCGTCATTCAAAGCCTTAAGCAGTTATTACCTCGTAAGCAGGGGCGTGTCCAATATTTTTAAATAGGGTGGCATGGAGGGACATAGAACCAGTCAGAGTGGGGCCCATGGGAGATCAAAATTTGTTTCAATAAAAATTAGCAAACCAAACCACTTAAAAATCCCTTGAAACTTCAGCAGGTTTTATTGACTTTTCACTGTGCACACATCCCCCGCCTTCATAAACATGCATTGTGAGACGTGGCTGTCCCATAACAATACAGAAGCTACAATAAACACAAGATTTAGCTGTGAGGTAACGCAGCCGATTAAAGTAAAGGAAGTAAAGTAAACAACTGGCAGGGACATGATGGGAAAACTTAAAAATGATTCTTTTGCATTCATAATTCATTGAAAACCTTTTTTGTGCATATTACTATATGGAGAGGAAAACATTGTAAAAGGAGGATCCAGACCCCCTGTGTCCCCTCTGTTCATTTCCAGGGTTGCACTGGCAACACAAATATGGAATTTACAAAGGTTACAAAATTGGCTGCTGTTCTCAGCCATTATGGTATTACCTACCAGAAGTACCTGCACCTCAGAGTCCTCACCTGTGTGCCTGTAAGGAGGCAGAAGTTCACTTACCTGTGCCTCCATCAGAGTCAGCTCGCCGTTGTGGAAACATATACTCACCAGTTGCTTACCTGCCTGCTCCACTCTCCCCCAAACTCACCTCAAGTTTCCTGGAAGCCTGCCTGCCCACCACTCTAGCAGGTAAGGCCTCAGAGACTCTGAATCATTCACTTTCACAAATTGTCATATTCAGTCAGTCCCTGCTAATGTGTGCAGAACCCTGACAAAGTTCACATGATAGGAGAGGCTTCAATTCCATACCCCACTTGCCCATAATTAATTCTTTAGGTTTTTTGAAACTCTTATTTGTTGTTAAAGATAATATGCAGCATATCCTGTTACTTCACCACATGTACAGTTATCTGCA
>JAVDPK010002144.1:184670-209119 GCA_034780415.1 Cichlasoma orientale
ATTTGCAGTTCTTGCTCAGTTGCTGGTGCAAACATTTGCCTGTTCAAACAACGTTAAATGATCCATCACAACTAGAATGTACTCATATCCCCCTTTACAACTCTCCAGGTGCAGGAAGTCTATGGAGACCATCTCGAAGGGATATGTGGTTACTATTGACTATTGACTAATTGACTAAAATTGCTCTGGCTGGTTTACTTGGATGTTTCAGTTTCAGGTCACTACACACCTTGGTCACATAATGTTCCACATCTCTTTGCATATGTGGCCAACATCGGTCACAGATCAAGCTAAGCGTCTGCTCCACTCCGAGATGACCCATTTCCTCATGGAGCTCCTTGTAGATCAGCTGATTGAATGTTGTGGGTAACACTAGCTGAACTCGAGTAGCTGACTTCCTGTGCAGGATACCATATTTATCAATGTGCAACTTTTTCCTTTCCCTTCTTAGAACCAGACTGTCATCACATCTGTCTCTTCCTTTCAGTGGATGCCCCTGTCAAGTTTCATTTAAAGCCATCTTTAGATACAATCTTTCCCAGAAATTTCACCTTGTCAGCTTAACACCATGTGCTTGACAGCAATGCAGGACCTCCCTCATATCATGCAGATGGTCCTCAAATGATTTTCTGTGGACTAGATTGTCATCCATGTCTGAGATATTTCATTTTTCACGTCCGCAAGGCACTCTTCCATACTGCGCTGAAACTCTGCTGGAGCTGAGGACAAATCAAAGGGAATCCTTACCCACTCGTATATGCCCTAAGGTGGGAGAGAGGCTGTGAGTGGTCCACTCTTCTCCAGGAAACCCTGATGGTATGCTTTGCCCTGGTCCTACACTGAGAACCATGCACTCCCACTCAAACTGTTTAACATATCTTGCACATGAGTGATGGGATGATGGTCAGGAAGGGATTTTCGGTTCAACTTATGGCAATCCACACAGAGACACAAACTTCTGTCCTTCTTACCCGCCTGCTGATTTGGGGCCAGGTGATCATTTGGCTGCATTAGTTCAGCCTCTCATACTTTCCGTGTGTGATTTTCAGGGACTCTGACCATGCTTGCTGTGTTTTCATTAGCAAGAGTTGACTTACACATGTTTTCACTGGCACTTGCTGGTCTTACATATACTGGGGAAATACCCTTAACTTGCTGCAGTCATCCCAGCACTGTGAGAGGGATGAGAGTGATGTCATGGCTGCTGCCATTAGTGACTGTGATAACCACACTGGACCAGTTTCCCTCTGCAGGCAGATGACAGTTTCATTCAGGTTAACCCCCTCTGGTAATTTTGAGATGGCCTCTGGTTCAAAAAGAACCTCCTGTTTGATGGGAAGGGTGACCTTTCCTCACACTGCATTTAACCTCCCAGGTTTGTCCAGCTGGAATCACTGTCTTTTGTCTCCCAGTTTTCACCACACCCTCCCCATCATTCTCATAACAGCGCTGCACTGTGTGGATCAATACATCTGCTTTCTTACGGTCAATAGAGAAGGCTTCTCTAACAACAGCAGGTGTAACTTCGGCTGCTCCATTCCATCATTTACAAAATGCTCAATCACATTGCAGCCGATAATCAGTGGCTCTGCTGCTCCAGGCTCCTTAGAGACGAGCACCGGCATGAGCAACTCTGGCTGTGGATCTCTATTCGATCCCAGTCTGAACTTGAGCTCAATCCATCCTGCGAAGGGTGTGGATGTCTGGTTTGCTGCTTTGCCAACAAGAACCTCCTCCTCACCCAGGAGTTCACTTGTGCCTCTTAACTGGAAAGCACAATTTCCTCCAGTTCTTATTAATAAATGCATCTGTGACATAGTGTTTTGCAGCTCTTGGGTTTCACAACTTCAGCTGATTGCTCTTGAATCGCCACCCTAGGTTCAGCTTCACCATGACCCACCTGACTGCTTTGCATTTCTGTCTGTAGCTCGTTTACTTTTATTGGTTTGCTGCCTGTATTTTTCTTTTGCTTAGATCGTCTTTCGGATTCAACACAAACTGCTTCATTCATCTTATCAGTGCGTGTTTCATCTGTCACCTGAGGGTCATCAAGATAAGGCTTAAGCTGAAACTTGATATGGTCACTCAAAAGCCTGATACTAACAGACCTCAATGGAAGTTTTGAGGAGACTCACCACTGTCTTGTGTCCCAGCTCCTCCAGGTCCATTGCGCTTGCTGTAGCCACGCCCCTGAGCTGCGTACTTCCGCCAGCTGCGTGCTTCCTCCCGTCTGTGATTTCATCATGCTGTTGGATTTACAGTTTCGATTCACTCAGCACTCCCATCAGCCCCGTTTTCAGTCAATGCAGCAGCTGTTTTTTGGTAGGAAAACGCTGATAAATTAATTTTACACTTTTTGCCCAGTGCTAAATGTCAGACAAAATTAGCGACTGGCTGGTGAGGAGAGATTAGTGTTTTTTGAGGCTGACATGCCAGGTATTTCTGCCAGGTTTGGTCGAGATTGAAGCCTGAAATAGTTTGAAAATTGAACTTGAGCTTGTCAACTGTCCAGAAACACTCGAAACTCCAAATCATTGCTCATGTTGCTCTGTTTGATCAGTAAGTCGTGCTGGCTAACACGTTTGCTGTTTATAACACCATGATATGCACTTTCTGGGGGGGGGGGGGGGGGTTCACAGCTTGTGCCAATGCACTAAAATGGCCAGAAATTCAACTAATACTCAGCTATATATAAAATTATTCATCAGCAATGAATAATCTTTGTAGTACAGTGTAATGGGCTGTGCAGCTAGAGAAATATGGCAGATTAAAGAGATCTCTTCAGCACAGTTGTATTTTTGTTTTTGATCACAAGGACTTTAACCCTCCTTTTCTCTCGCTTGCTCTCTCTCTTGCACATCATCAGACTCAGCCTCACACATACACAATCATTCTGGGAGCTGACACAGTAATTGTGTTGGACAAATGTGAGGACATTTATCCTACTTTTTTGTTTTTTAAGTCATTAGAAACCAGTCCTCAGATGCAAAATATGAAATGCACGTGCTGTCTTACTCAGTGAATACTGTGGCTTTATATATAGAAACATCCTCACATTGTGCAGTGTGCTCAACCTTGAGTAACCTTGTCATTATTTCCAGGAAAATTACATCTAAGATTATTTAAAGATACAAGATTTTTTTTTCATCTATATGTGACTTGCCCCTGCTTGTTTTGCCCATCTTTCACCATGAAGGCAGGTAGGAATGGATGAAAGCACCATCAGAGCTTCTCCATACTACCCCAGCATAACCTGGATGGTTTCCCAGCCGAGCTTGCTTGTCCACCTCCGCTGTGTGGTGAAATCTCAACACAACTTGGATAGAAAGTGGCTTCGAGCCCAGTCAGTGAAAGGCACAGTGCGTCAAGAGGCTCGTGAGCTGATCGATACCGAGCTAATTGGAAAATAGCGGCAGGAAATGTGATAATGTGGCTGTTCACTCTGCTCTTACTCTAACTGCACTTGCCATCCTCTCTGGCCATCTTTCCCTGCTCTGGAGGGTCAGGTCTGGGTTCTTCAATCTAGTGGATTTCTAATAAGGCTGGAGCCACCGGTCGGCCTGTGTGAGCAGCGCAGCCGTCCTATCCGAGATGCACGTGTGTGTAGGAGGGCCGCTGCATGCTTACTAGTGTTTGCACGTCCGTGCACGAGATGAGAACACAGCAAGAGAAGCTGGTAAACATGTGCTCAACATGTCAGTGCCTGCTGTTTGACGCATCACTGACACGTATCAGTAGCATACAGGCAGGAAGACAATCAGGGTGGCAGACAGAAAAGCACAAAGACCAAAGAAAGACAGGCAGGAGGGATAATTGGCATGCTGAACTTGCAGAGAAGGAGAAGTAGACAAAAAAATGTGGGAAGAAGAAAGAGTAAATGAGAGAATACAAAACTCCTTTGGAGAAGATCAGATTTTTCTTAATTTACGTGTAATTTCCTTATTAAAGTTAACTTGCTGTTGTCAGTGTAAAAGGATGATACAATGCTACAATGGCAAGCACAGTTTAATACAAGCCTTCAAAAATGCATATAAATTTATCAGCCCAACAGTTTTATTATGAATACTCAAGCTTATACTATCTAAAATGCAGTTTTATCGCATCCAGCCAATCCCTGCCAGCCCATATTACCAGATGCATCTCATAGGCCATGGTGTTTAAGGAGTTTTAGCTTGCCTACTGCAAGCTGCTTTGCAACCCACTTCCATCCCAGGACGTCCATTTTCAGGACATAATAGCTACGCTTCCAAATGTAGCTTAAGTTCAGTAATAAAGATCATCTTCCTGCTTCCTGGGTGTTCAGCTGCTAGTCTGTTCTTTACATCGCTTCCATTTTCCTGTGCTGTCAAACTCCAAGCTTCCATGTTCAGCTTCAGTACCATCAGCATCTAGACTTAGGTGCATCCTGTCCTAACGTCTATCACTGCTGGAATTCCATTTTGCTGGAATGGGCCATCGGAATCCAATCACCAAAGAGCTTAATTGAATTCTGCATTTCAATCAATCATGTTCAATATTTCCGAAGGATAAGTGGAACAGGATGGATGGATGGAACTCTCCATATTGGAATATAAGTTGCAGATGGATAATAATGTTCTTTTGACTACAGTGGTCCTGACTAAACTCAGGTTGAAACTGCTTTGATGGAGGGATCGGTCATGCAGTCATACACTTGGGTTAAAATATGTTCATTCTTTAGCATAAAATTCACACAATCTGTACTAAATGCACCTGAGAACATTTAAAGACATGTAGAGAAATTAAAGGTGATAGGTAACGGGTAAGCTCTAAGATCAGCTGAAGGAGACGTTTTCTTTGTCACTAACAAAAAAGCAAGTTGTTTAGCTGTGAATGTGCTCAAGACTGTCTACAGAGCATTTTCAGTTGGTTTATCAGAAGGTTGCATGGTGATATAGACATCTTACACTTTTGTATGATTTGTCCTCAATTTTGCTGTAAAGATGGAATTAGTCAACGCTGCAGATATTCGATTTCCATTATTTACAGAGGCAAATATTATGAAAACAAGAATATTAAAAGTTTATTAGAGTCCAAAATGCTGCTATTGTAAATGTTGAAGTGAACAGGTACTTAAGAGAAAAGGGTTAAATCAAGCTGAATACAGGCAGGAGAGGAATGCAAGGAGGAGGACTTGGAAAATGGATGAGGGTGACTGGAAGTATTGTGTAGGGAGGGGGTGAAAAGAAAGAGTCTCTTGTCCCATTTCAGACTCAGGGGATCCGTGTATGTCACCAGAATGCGTTGTACTGCCAGACGTGAGTGACAGTGATGGGCACGGTGGGCCTGGTATCCAGCTTCTACCACTCTTCCCAATTCCCCCAGCCAGGCCTTTCTATCCATGTGACAAGATGAGGAGACGTCGTGTCAGCTCAAGTGCGACAGTCTTACTCTCACTCACTCATTCACTCGTTCCTTGCCTCTTAAGCCAACCTTTTTGCTCAAGTTTTATGTACTTCTCTTTCAATTTTTACACCTTACCCCCCCCCCCCCCGTTCTTGTCTTTCTGCTTACTGATTTGCTCTTTGACACCGTTCCTGTGTTTAATCCTTTTATTCTCCTGTCCACCCTTTGGTATAGTGCTCTTTCTTCAGTCCTTGGAATAGCTGCTCTGAAGTGGCTGGCACAAAAATAGAGCAGGTGGTCAACACCTGCCTGGTTTTCCAGATTATGGACCATCTCTTTGATAAGCCACCATTTGTCTACATCAAAGACACTGTTTTAGGACATGCTATAGAGAGGCAGAGGGCACCCCGCGGAGCAGTGCTGTCACCTTTCCTTTTCACCGTCTACACCTTGGATTTCAGCATTAACTCTGGGTCATGACAGCTCTAGGATGTTCTCAGGTGGCACCTTTTTGTTGAATCTGTGTGTAAAGATAAAGAGAAGGGTTTTTAGGGCTGATGGAGAGCAGGGTGGGCGATATGATTAATGTTTCCAACAGGCAGGCTTTGGTCCAACAACCAGTCAATTGACGGGAGATTTATAGTAACATAAATAGAGATAAATGTACTATAACATATTTTTTCTTGTTCCTGGGTAATATTTGCCTTTTCCTGATTGCTTAGGCCTCAAAGGTCAAGAAAATGGACATTCTTTGCAAACTGTGACCATAACAATGACATCTGTAAAGTTAATTATTTCCCACTCCTTATTGCAGATTTTCTCCAAATGCTCAAGGTTTCTAGGTTGTCTCCGGTATACACAACGCTTCAGCTCGTTTTACTGGTTTTCTGTTGGATTAGGATCCAAGGACTGACTAGGCCTCTCCCTGACCTTAATGTGCTTCTTCTTGAACCACGTGTGTTTGGTCATTGTCTTCATTGCCAGAAGATTCACCCACAATAAACTTTCAACGCCGTGACTGAGGGAAGGAGGCTCTCATCCAAGATTTTTCTATCTTTGCATATTTCCCTCAAGTCGTTGCAGTCACCCTTTGCAGAACAACACCTCCCCAGACATAATTCTTCCACTGGCATTCTTTCACTCCCTGAATACCCTAAATGGACTGATTCCAAACGGCTTAGTTTTGGGCTCATCTAACCCCATCACATTCTCTCATCAGAATCATTCAGGTGTTCACTGGCAAACTTCAGAAGGGCCTGAACATGGGCCTGCTTGAGCAGGGGTACATTGCGAGCACTGCAGGGTTTCTAACCATGATGATGTAATGTTTTACCAACGGTTTTCTTGGTGACAGTGGTCCCAGCTGCTTTGCTATTATTAAAAAGGTCCTCCCATGTATTTCTTTGGTTTTCCCTTACAGTTCTTATGATGACTGATGATGCACAAGACTAGCAAATCTTGCAAAGGGTCACAGACTGAGGGTGACTGACTGCTAATTTTATCTTTTCTCACCAAGCTGCTTACTGATGTTCTTGTAGCCCATTCCATCCTTGTGTAGGTCAATTAATAAAAAAAAAAAAAAACCCAAATATTACTGACATGTCTAAAACAAAGCGCTGGGCTCTGTGTTGGTCATCTGGCTATTGCTGTATTTGAATTTGGCCTTGAAAGCAGGGCAAAAAAGCATTTCATTGTAAGTCTTATCTTCACAGAGGGTGTAGTGGGAGTAGCATGTAAGCAGAGCAGCAGCAGCTCTGATGCACTGCGTGCGTCCACAGAGGAGGATTTCAGGCAGAGCCGTAGGTCATCCATGACTTGGAAGTACAAATAAATTGGTTCCTGTGTCGACAGGTCATAAACCTTCTCCTGCCTAAAACACCTTCCCTTATTGGTCTTTATTTATTTATTTATTTATTTTTTGAAGATTGCTGTGTTTTGCTTTCTTTGTAGATTACACCAAATAATGAGGTGGCAAACATGGGGGTTGGGTGGGGTAGTCTATTGTGAAAGATCCACTCTTGGTCCAAAAGTAATGGAGATAGTTGAGTGAGTAGTGGTAAAATAGCTGGGAATTTTCTAAATCTATTTTACACTTTTTTGGAGAATTTTAAAAATGTGGAATGCAATTCCTTCATCACTATAGCAATGATAAGATAATCCTTTATTCGTCCCACATTGCGGGAAATTTACAGTGTTGTGAGTGAAGCAGTCGCTGACTGAAGGAGCTGCCCAGTCACAGTCCCGTGCATGGGGTGGGAGTCGTTCCCCAGTATGGATGCCTGTTTGGCTTGCATCCTCCTGTCTCCCCCCACCTGCACAGGGTCTAAGTGACATCCCAAGACAGAGCCAGTCCTCTTTATGACTTTGTTCAGTCTCTTGCTGTCTGCTGTCGTGATGCTGGTACCCCTGCAGACCACTCCATAAAAAATGAATGATGCCACCACTGAGTCATAAAAAGTCCTTAGGTGTTCCCCCTGTACTCCAAATGACCTCAGACTCCTGAGTAGGTGACGTCTACTCTGGCCTTTCTTGTACAGTGCGACAGTATTGTCAGTCCAGTCCAGTTTGATGTTAATGTGAACACCCAGGCATTTATAAGAGTCCACGCTCTCAATATGTGTTCCCTGGAAGGTGTAGGGGGAGAGGTTTTTGGACATATAGTTGACCTAAACGAGGACTTTGTTAAGTAAAGCAGGAGAGGAGTGCCGAATTGTTAAGGGGGCAGGGCATGGGAAAGGTAACAGCGTCATTAAGAATGTAAAAAAAAAAAACCTCCTTCATTTAGATGGGAGGAGGGGACATTTGTGCATGACAGATGGCTTATTTTTCTGCACCACACTTTCTCCATCCGGGCATCAACTCATGTCGACACGTTTAATTACCAAGAATACGACTTAAGAAAGTTCTTGACAGTTTTCCATCAGGGAGAACTGCATTAAGCTTTGCGTTTCCCTTTCCCTTTTACCTTTTTTTAATCACAGCGGAGCCCTTATCAAGTGGGCTGCGCTTTCAAGCGGTCTCTCCTTTTCTCCTTTGACTATCGCAGCTTGAGCAACACCATTTATTTTGCTGTGAAGACAAGCCAATCTTGTTTTGTGTGTGTGTTCTCTTCCTCAAAAGCCGCCTGGCTTACCTGTATCTCCAGCTTCATCAACCTCCTGATGAAACCCATACTGGCCCTTCTGCTGATAAGGTAAGCCAGGCAACGAGATATATCCATCATTCACCTACTTAACACGCACACACAGGTGCGCGCACGCTTACCTATGAGTGCGTTTGTGTGTGTTGGGGGGTGGATTTGTGGGGGTGGGGAGGTTATAACAAGATTAGGATTAGAAATGTGAATGAAATCACACCCTCTGCTGCCACACAAGTAATCGAATGGCCTCAAACAAAAGAGCAGTTCATTTAGTGCCACTTACTCTTGCTTGGTGGCTTCACAGAATAGCAGTCTCATTATTCTATTAACCACCGTGCCTCCTCCCCCCACCGTGCGCACACATACACAAACACAAAAATGCACAAAAGCTCATAAATTGTGTTGTGGGACTGCTGCCAAAGCGAGGCCCGGGTTCAGCTGGGTAGTTAATCATCTCCTATAGCATGTAATTCGTGTAAAAAATGTTTGTTTGTGCTCCAAGAGAGCGCGCCCCTCCCCCCAGGCTCCTGTTAGGTATGATGTGGCGCCGTACCTGGGAATAGTAGTTCATGTGCAAAGGGGCCAAAGGTCGCAAGGTGTTCGTAATTGACTCCCTTTGCCAAATAGAAATGAGTGCGGAAACTAACTCGCCGGCCAGGAAGCGGTTGCCATCACGGTGCTCCTTGGGGGCGGAGTGCTGCCGAGAGTGAATATTAACAGGAATCAGGAGAAGAGGGCTAAGTACTCGTGTGCGTGTTTGTGTGTGTGTTTGTGTGTGTGTAAGTGTTTATGCTCAGTAGCCTGTCGCTTGTTTGTATGTGGACTGCATTGTTCCGTCTCAGCTGCCAAAATGTGTAAAGAAACAGACCTTTTGACCAACATGCTTCATGTAAACCTTCAGAGACCTTTGAATGATGCCTTTTCTTCTACATCCCCGGCTTGGTTTCCACGGTCAGTGTGTACACAAGGTCATTCAGTTTGTGATCAATAGCTTGTATTGAGCCTACACTCCCCACAACACCCCCTGTTTCTAAAATGGCCGTTAAATCGATGGGAACAAATGAAATTAAGCTCCTGGGCGGCCCGGAGGAGCAAATGATCTTCCTGTGATTAATAACACACTGTAAACGCATCTGCGCCGGGCATATCACATCAGAGAGTGTTTCGTTGCCTCGGCCTGTTTCCTCAGGGTAAGACTAAGAGAATAAAGCTGTGGTAATGGTGTTTATCTGGGGGAACACCATTCAGTAGAACACCGAAACAAGAACGAATGGTTTTGTTTGTACAGATGTACGTGCGGTACCTGCAGGTATTATGATTCAGAAGTTTAGAGGTACCAGAAATCCTGTCATATCGCAAACTGCTGTGTCGTGGGTAGCTTTGTTTATTTTTATTTGTTTAATTGATGGCTTTGAAATTAAGTTTCTACCAACTTAATTAACCCAACTGACACAACATGGCTGTAGCTGTACAGGATGTCCCAAAAACATCGACATCATTTAAGGTGTAAATATCTGAGAAACTGCAGTACATGTCCCAGGCAAACAAAATTAAATAGGCTTCATGTAGATTTTATAACCAATTTCACAAAGCTTCACAAATGTCGATGCGCACCATCTGTGACACAACACACATCAAATCAGTGGTCCGGCTCTTGCCAGACACGCTGTAGCATGTCTTGCGTAACAGTCTTTTTTTGTGCCATGTCCAAATCTGCTTTCCAGTTGGTGCATTTTTATTGAAATTTCTCGAAAATGCACGCTGCACACTTTTGTTTGACTGTGTTTAAGCATATTCCAACACACGAAATGGATTTTCATTTCTAGTGAATGCCATTCTTCAGCCTTTTTACACATCTTGTTAAGATTTGAGATCATTTGAGCGAGATTTGGCTGTTATTGGACTACGAAATTATGTTTGGGACACCCCGTATTATACAAGAGCTCTGGCAGCTTAATGCCTCACATTTTCCTTGCTCTGGACATCATATATGTTCAGCAAAAACATTTCCTAAGAATCAGTAGTGAACTGATTTGATTCTGGTACTGAAAGGTCACTATTACCTCACATTTGTCCCATTTTTGTGAACAAAATATAACAGAAATGCCTAAGAGGAATTTTGATATATCTGGCTTAAATGTCTGCTGGAGCTGTGCCATATCATACCACCTACCACTAGGTGACCCACCCCATCACATTGCAATCAGTCTGAGTCAGTGTGTGCCGATAAGGACGTCTGCCACGCGTATTTTTGCATTAACTACGTCACTATTTGTTAAATAATTTTTAAATTCCTATTTCAAATCTAAGAGCTTCTGGCTGAACTGTGAAGGTAAGTAGTTAAGTGGTTAATGTGTATATAACTGTGTATATAGATGGGAACAGATTTGCAATTTTCACTGATTTATCACAGTTAATTGCTGCATTATCACAAAGAGATCTGCATCTAATGCATCTAATTGCCAACTTGACTCTATTCAATCACAAACTGATAGCAGACTGACTTCATCTTGCTATCAGTCGACTCTACCTAGGTGCATTTTGGTGGGCCTCATCACTAACAATAATGAAGCTAACTACAGGAAAGCGGTGAGCCATCTGGACCAGTGCTACAAAAACAACAATCTCTTCTTGAATGTGGAAAAGACCAAAGAGATTGTAATAGACTTCAGGAAAGGACAATCACAACATCCTCCCCCGTTGACCATCAGTGGTACTGCTGTGGAGGGAGTGAAAAGCACCAAGTTCCTGGGGGTGCACATCTCTGAGGACCTCTCCTGGTCCGACAACACCACATCGCTGACCGAGAAGGCTCAAACTCACCTCTATTTTCTCTGCAAATTGAGGAGCGCACATGTCCCACCTTCCATTATCTGCTCATTCTACCGGGGCACCATTAAGAGTGTCCTTACTGGCTGCATCAATGTGTGGTACGGAGGCTGCATGACTTCCTGCCAGAAGACCCTGAAACGTATAGTGAATCCAGCCAGCAAGATCATTGCCCCCCCACCCCAGCCCGGCCCTCCCTTGTGGACATTTTCAACACCAGCAGAGCCATCAGCATCGCTTGTGACCCCTGCCACCCCTCACACTCTCTCTTCGGCCTCCTGCCTTCAGGGAGGAGGTACCGACGCCTCCGAGCTCGCTCCACCAGACTGTCAAACAGTTTTATTCACCAGGCTGTCAGGAGACTGAACTCTGTCCACTACCTCCCCCCTCTGCCCCCTACCCCTGGACTGTAACACACCCACTCACAAAAGAACTCGTAGCTGGTTGCACACAAGGACTCCCTACATCCAAATACACTTTAATGCACTTTACTGCAACCACAGCACTGCCATACCTGCTGCTGTTGGTCATGTTCACTACTATTCATGTATATTTCACAAGATGTTCTATTTATGTATTTATTTATATCAGTTATATCTATATTATATATCCATCTACATCTCTGTTCCTTTATTGCACTTTTTATATTTACTGCCAACGTGTACATAGGTTTGATTTTTATATATTCCCTGGAGTGTCCTTTTGACTTTTCTTAACTCTTCTTTTATATTAAGGTATTATATTTTGATTCTCCTATATGTCCTGTACATACAGCTAATCAACAAAAAAAAATCTTTTAATCTTAAACTTGGACTCAAGGATGAAGTAGACCTCAAGAATTCAAAAATTCTGGAACACTTCCTACAAATTCCTAATGTGATTACATTATATATCCAAGTCTGGGCAGCAACTTAAACTGTTGGTGGAGCCATGCAATGGTGGGGTGGTAACTCTAATATTTTAGATGTAACTAGAGTACCGGTTGAATCTGTTTTCTGTTTGTACACAGTGGGAAACAGATTAAGGATTACCAGCCTTAACATTAGGCTAACTCTGGTATATAACTCTGTTGCTACTGATAATACTTTCATCAGTCTCACTTGTTATTCTTCACACAACTTCCCCAGGTCCAGCACTTGCTGTGTCCTCAGCAGTTGGCGTGCAAAGATAATATATCTTTGATGCTGAGGCATATTTGTGCCAACCGTGAGAAATTCCTGCCAAGGCTGAATCAGGCAAAGTCTAGTTGAGCTTAGTTTTTAGAGCTTTTTGGGAAACATGCCTGGTGTGAGATTTGTGGTTTTAAGCTTTCCATCATAAATCTTGCTTTTCTATGCTTTTTTTTTTTTTTATATAGTGCTTACAAAACAAGAACTGGACAGAGCATTAGCTGGCCTGCCTTTGGAGAAGGACTTGGGGTACTCGCCTGTGAAGCCAACTTATGTTCGTACAGCAAAGATTTCAAATCAGACTGATTTCAAGATGAAGTTTAATGTGGAGAACAGCAGTAGAGCTTAATATAATATGTGGACATCGACTGATGAATGCATACTTGGCTGTGACTTGTCATTATAGTATATAAAATGAAGAGCGTTGCACTGCCATCTTGAAGCCCCTGTGCTAAAGCTCCTATAGCAGCTTAAATCGCTTATGGAAGAATGGCACTTTTACGGCACCCATATGGAAAAGAAACTGAAAAACCTCCTTCAACGCACAATACATACTGTATATCAAACATAAACATTGCCACGTTTTGTCAGGTTTTTCTGTTTCTTTTCCATATGGGCAGGTGGCGATGCCTTGTCACTGATGCCGCCTTCAGCAATCAGTCTGCATGGCTCACACACTAAATGTCCAGTTTTTAAAATGCCGTCATCATCATCTTCATTAAAATCAGGAAAGTCTTTTTCATGTATTTTCACAGGCAATTAATTCTGCCACCGGCTGCAGAGAGAGAAAAGGCAGGTTCACATGGTTTGGTCCCGTGTGGGTGGAGGGCCACAGCAGTGCATTGGCTGTACCCGCTATCTCATGTGTAGTTTGTTTTGCTTTTTCTTTCAGACATACTGTAGAACCTCTCTCTTTTCGCAGCTGCACAGATGGGGTGTGCTCTTTTATTCATAAGGGCTACACTAACTTTGATCTGGCTTTGCATTTGCAGCATGTGTCACAACGAGAGGGAGGGAGGGAAAAGAGCGGGGCGGTTGAAGCAGAGAGGTAGGCTGTCCTGCTGGCCTCACATCCTAACTGCTCCCTGTGCCTCTTTTCTATGCTCCTCAGTTCCTCTGGGCCAGTGTGCTTTCTATTATGCATGAGTGTCAAAACCAGTACATCTATGTGCTGGCAACAGATACAGAGTGGACATCCAAGCCGTGTGTGTGTGTGTGTGTGTTTGGGGGAAGGGGTTGATATACAAAAAGCAAATGCATGGGATTGACTAGGCGTGTTTTAACTGCAGTGACAAGTGCCAACTTGAAACTGCAGGAATTTGAATTTCTGAATGTTCGTAATTGCCACATTAAGCCTTTGTTACAGTTGCCATGGTCATTTGGCATGCTGGTGTGGCTTTTATGCAGTTTTCAGTGATAACAGTGGCATCAAAGAATCCATGGTAACTTCTGGTATTTCTTTTATTTAAAACAGAGCTAGACAAAAGTAAGCGTCTCACTTCCAGTCAGCTGCCTTTGGTTTTGCAGACTGAAATAACAACCTTGAGAGAGATCTGTGAGCTCGCTGACGTCTCCATTTCCAGCTAACTTCTGTTTTTCTTTATCTATTCTTGTATTCTTATCTGACTCATGAAAATGAGATCACTTACGGTGAATTTGATAACTCCTCATAGTATAAGCCAAGGGTGTGCACGTCTGAGAAATATGGCTATAAATGCTGAACGCTGTTATGACTATAAGAGCTGGAAAAAAAATAGAAATAACACAAACTGTCAACGATGAACATAGTGTTGAGGTCTGAAAAGACTGTAATTCATTTTAATGGCCAGCAGGTGGCACCTCTCTGGTTACATTAAGTAAAAATAAACCAATTGCTCACTACTTCAGAATAATGTTATGGCCCCAGTTGCTAATTCAGGTCTTCTTTAATACAGCATAATTCTCATTAATGTAAATTATAATCCCATTTCCAATCAAAATGATAGAAAACAGTGTTTGCGTCAGCGTCTGGCTACGCAATGATTGGCAAGTCTACCATATTATTCCTGTTGTTAGTACTTTCAATTCATGTTTTTCTATATTACTTGGGAAAAGACTTGGTATCTAATGCCTCTTTTCCACTAGTACCTACCTGCTTGGCCTGACTCAACTCAAGTCTACTCGGTTTCATTCGTTTTCCATTACAATTGAGTGCTGCCTCAGCAAGGTGGCCTGAAAGTCCTGTGACATCATTTGTATGCGACACAAACACAAACGGTTGCACCATCTAGCGTCCTCTGGATTCTGTCATCAGCCACCAAGCACAAACATGTCTGTGTTGGTTAGTGTGTAGCCATTTCCCTTATTGCCAGGTTTCAAAAATGTTGGGTTTGATTCTTGTGAAGCTAGTCACTCTGATGAATCATCTAGTGACATCACTGCCTGGCCAATCAGTGGCGGGCATTCTGTTTAGCTCGACTCAACACACTTGGAACCACAGCTGAGTAGGTACTAAAAAAGTACCTGGCACCACGTGCTACCACTTAATGGAAAACACTAAAAACCAGGTTGAGTCGAGCTGAGTAGGCACCAGTGGAAAAGCAGCATAGATCTACAGAGCGATATGCTTTGTTATAGTAATGCTCTTCATTAGTTACACCTTGCGAGTATCCGGTTGGACCCCCTTTTGCGTTCAGAACTCCCTGAATTCTTTGTGGCATAGATTCAACAAGGTGCTGGGAACACTCCTCAGAGATTTTGGCCCATATTGACATGATAACATCACACTGTTGCTGCAGACTTGTCATGGGCACACTGGTCATAAAGGGATGGACATTGTCAGCAACAATACTCAGGTAGGCTGTGGAGCTGATGATGCTCAGTTGGTATTGAGGGGCCCAAAGTGTGCCAAGACAATATCCCCCACATCATTACTCCACTACCAGCCTAAACACTTGATATAAGGCAGGGTGCATCCATGCTTTCATGTTGTTTACACAAGATTCCGATCATACCAGGCAATGTTTTTTAAGTCTTCTCTTGTCCAATTCTGGTGAGTCCGTGTGAACTGTAGCCTCAGTTTCCTGTTCTTAGCCGACAGGAGTAGCACCCGGTGTGTTCTTCTTTTGCTGTAGCCCATCAACTTCAAGGTTTGAAGTGTTGTGCGTTCAGGGATACTCTTTTACATTCCTTGGTTGTACTGATTGATTATTTGAGTTACTGTTGCCTTCTAATCAGCACAAAGCAGTCTGGCCATTCTCCTTTGACCTCTAGCATCAACAAGGCATTTTCACCCAGACAACTACCGCTCACTGGATATTTTCTCTTTTTCAGACGCTTCTCTGTAAACCCTAGAGATGGCTGTGTGGGAAAATCCCAGTAGATCAGCAGTTTCTGAAATAGACCAGCCCATCTACCACCAACAATTATGCTATGTTCAGAGTCACTTAAATCACCTTTCTTCATCATTCTGATGCTCAGTTTGGACCGACATGCCTAAATGCATTGAATTGCTGCCATGTGATTGGCTGATTGATATTTTCATTAGTGAACAATTGAAAAAGCACACCTCATGAAGCTGCTGATGAGTCTAAGATAGAGGACTAGTGCTAACGTAAATGGTGGCTGCTTCTCTTTCTTTCTGCGTTGTGTCGATTAATAAAAGGCTTTGCCACCAATGTCTAACTAAATAAAATTTTAAATACATTTTGAGCAATTCTACATAAATAAACATGAAAATAACAGTTGGACATGGCATAATTGCAATTAATAACAACAAAGAATTGGTATCATTACACTAAGATAATCAAGTCCTAATGCAGTGGATTTTCAGTACTAAGTAGGGTCTTTTCTTCTTTCTTTTTCTTCATTATAATGTAGGCAGTGGGTTACAGAAGTGGGTTACAGTAGTGGCAGTGGGTTACACGTCGCATCGCTGCAGCTATTGCGATTGGTCCGTTCAGTACCATCGTTTCCACCTATGCAACTCCAGCTCTTCATCTGCGACCATTTTTTGAATTGACTGGAAGCGAAGGGATGAACTCAAAGAGAGAAACTCCACCACCAGCTACTGTTTTAGGTATAAATGCTGGCAACAGTGTTGGTCACTCTCATAGGCTATGTGGTAGGCGCCGTATAGCTTCAGTGTAGAAGTCTAAATGACACTTTTTATCAGTTTGGTTTCAGTTATAATTCAGGTAAATAGGCACGGCGGTGTTATGTGTAGATGCCCTTATAGTATGAAAATGAGATTATGTTAGTTTTAAAGTACCAATTATTTCTGTGATCATTTACAATACACTCTGTGTGTCTGCCTACCTGTGGTAGGTCCTTAAGAGAAAAATGTTTTTCTTCTCTGCTCCAAGCCCAAGCCCATTTATTAAGGTGTGTTTATCATTCATTGTGACCTGGGTTAAGTGTCCTGAGAATTATATTTAAGGCTGTGGGTCCCAGTTGGCAATTAAGTACAATTCATTACAGCAGACACACAGCCCTACAGGGGAAAAGGTAAGAGCCATGGCAAAACACTGTTGCAGGCACGGGAGAGAGAAACAAATGAGAGAGGAGGGGAAGTGTGAGATTGATATTTAAAAAAGAAAAAAAAAACAGGAGGGATATGTGTAGGAGAGCGTGAATGTGAGAAAAGTTAAGATTGTTTGCGTGGAAGAGGTGTGTCCTGGAGAGGAACAGAGGAACAGAAGTAAAATAACGAAGAATAAGATTCTTGGCAGAAAAGCTGGGAGTGCTGGGAGAAGCGGAGCTGTTTTTACCAGATAGCCTGGCTGCACCCTCACCTGATGGTGCGGTCTGTGAGGGACTCCTCTCAGAGAGAATTTCATGCCTTTCATTTGTTGCATTTTCATGTGGAGGGTGTAAGATGTTCTGGTGTTTTCTTGCCCCGCAGAGTGGTGCCCCAGCGCTGGCACTCTTTTGAAGATGTGGCCCCCAGCTGCGAAGGGTGGACTCTTCAAAAAGTTTTTTTTTGGTTTTTATATGAAACACACCAAAAGCACTTGAACTAACTCAGTTACGGCAAACCAAATACATCTAATCTGGGCACTTGTATTGTTTGCCACTTGGTACGATTAATTAAACTGTCCTCATTTATTATTAGATAGTGTGAGAGAGTTGAAAAAGCTATAGGGGAAGACACACAGTAAATGGCCACAGGTGGGGCGCGAACCCAGGCCGCCTGTACCGCAGAAATGCGGCATACATAGTCCCCTGCTCACCCACTGAGCCACCCTGGCGTCCAACTATCCTCAATTTTATCCTTTGCCATTAAGATAACACTCTGATGTGCCCCTGTCATTGTTTTATAACACTTTTGTTAAAAATATACAATTGCTTGATATAAATTCACGAAGCCAGATTTACTGAGCATTCAGAATATAATGTGTCACGCTTTCTGACTCTGGCACCGTGCTCATTATTTATTAGTCATGGCTGCCTGGAAGCACACTTCCTGTCATTTAAGATGCACTTTGCACATTTAGTATTTGGGGAGGTTATCCGCTATGCCGTGTTCATATTACAGGAAACTCACTGGTAACTATTGTGTTGGAAATTATCTTTGCGGCTTTACTTCCTTGATGTGAATTGAGCCAACATTGTAAAAATCCTGCATGGGCAAAAAATATTCACATGAGGTTTAAAATCCACCTGCACTCCGGAGCTTAATAGACGGAACAGAAGGGAATGTCTTTCAGACGATGCAAGTGCAAGTACCGGCAATTCTCTCAAATATAAATAGAATTTGAACACTCTTAATGTGGAAGACATTTAATAGTAAAGAAAATGATATAAGGACAAGTGTACATTTAATTCTAAGTAAAAACCAAACAAACCTGCACCTGCTGTTCATTTCATGAACACCAAAGAAGCTGAAACTGATTAACAACCCCCTCTGCTACTGAACTGACCAGATCAATATCCCAAAAGTTAAATTGACTTGATGCTAAACTCTGATTAAAAAGTGTTCCTTTTTTTGAGCAGTCTATATCCATATCCATATG
This sequence comes from Cichlasoma orientale, assembly GCA_034780415.1. Lineage (NCBI taxonomy): Eukaryota > Metazoa > Chordata > Actinopteri > Cichliformes > Cichlidae > Cichlasoma > Cichlasoma orientale. The sequence goes on from JAVDPK010002144.1 coordinate 203,165, forward strand.
TAGATACATATGTGTATTTTTCAGAAGCTTGTAATTACAGAGCCAAGTTTGCACACTTCCTGTTGGAATTTGCACTCACTGTTTTTCACCTGCTGAGATAACTTTGATTGACAGCTCAAGTTCTTTTAAGGGAGATAACTTAATGAAAAAAAAAAAGCTACTGTAATTTTATAAAACCAGTAAAGACATCTGATCGAAATGAAAAAAGTAATAAAGTCTGCAAAACAAGGTGTAGAAAGTATATACCAAAATTCTCATGACTTATTTGCAATGGCAGTTGAATTCTATTGTCACAGCTGCTGTTAAAGGGGACTTGTTATGCTCTTTCCCAGCTCATTATTTTTATTCTTAGACTCTACTGGTGTGTCTGTTTGCATGATTCACAGTTCAAATCAATCTTGTACCGAGCCTTTGTGCAACCCTTCAGTTCATCCAGTGTCTGAGACGAGCCACTTGAACTCTCTTCCCCCTCCTGTTGAGCCAACTTTCTTCTAATTGGCTGGTCCCAGCAAACCGAAGGTTTGAACAGCAGGTGGGTGGTGCTAGCCATGTTTAACATGAGCATTAAGCACTGTCATAGTATACATACAATATGACAGAAATTAGGGAATAAATGTTACCTTTTTATGTACTGTAGTATATCACATTGAAACCAATGGCCCAAAACAGTCTGATGAACTATTCCCAGACTCACTCTGAGAATACACATAACATGAATGCTATTTATTTTGCTCACAGTAAAACCAATATAAATGAGCTCCCTTTGGAATCTGAGTTGCACTGTAGCTCAAGCATTTTACTGCAGCATTTCTACACAAACGTAAACAAAGCATTAAAATGAAGAAAAATCTTAATTCAATATGAGCCTTGTTCATCTATTTATTTCACAAAGTTTTAGTCAATTATTTGAACGCTCCATTGATCTCATTGTAAACAGACTTCAGCGTCTTCATTCTTTGTCATAAAGAGATTTTTTTTTTCCTCAGAAGTGCTGTTGTTGTAAAACTTATTTACTGAGCATCCCTCTTCAGATTTTTCAAAGGCTCTTTTGTGTAAATATGAGAGGGAAATGTTGTGATAGCTGCATGCATTAGCGAGACAAAAATCACATCTCGCCATACAATTAACAAATGATGTGCTGTTTGGACTTTAAATACCAATTTTGCACCTCTACCTCCCCCTTTCCCCACTTTACTCTGCCTCGCCTTCCTTCAGGCTCTCCTCGCCATAATTATTCATTCATTCAGCTTCCTCATTGCGTGTGCATTGGCTAAGAGGTGCAGTAATCACTTTTCTGATGAAAGACTTTTTCCCCCTGTAATCCAAAAGAGCATATGCCAGGTCTGACTCTGGGTCTTTTCATACGGAGGCTAAAGAGGCTGTGCCTCTAGAGGCTTAGTATTCTTAATCTGAATGGCTTTTTGCATTTGCTCATTTTCTGCTGTCACCATCAACACTGCACGTGCACTCAACAAGAAGCTCACAGTGTTTGAACACCATTCCTGCTTTTTTTCCCCCACTACAGGTTAATGGTGAAAAGAGGTTTTCTGCTTAAAGTGTACAACTGATATTGTAGCAAAGGCTTAATAATTGATTTCTACTTTTATTGTTTAGTTAGTAAGTACTCAACTAATAAGCTTAGTGCTAACGGCTCTGTGAGCCTGCACTCAAAAACAGAGTGTTGCATTTTAGTGTGCTTGCATGCCAGCATCGATAATTAGCATTAAAAACAAAGTACAACTGAGGACAGCCCCCCCCTCGCAAGATCTCTGTCAATGATGCTGGAGATCTGCTGCCTTCCCAATTTTTCTGCTTCCAGGTTGTTTACCTGCTGCTGCTCTGACTCTGGGGCAAGCGCACTTTTTTTCTGCTTCCTTCTACTTCTCTTTGACACAGCCTCTCCAGCACAGCCCGGCGCAAACTGGGTCTTTCGTTTTTCGTCTCTTCTTTTAGAAACAGCTAGTTCAATGCCTCTTCTTGTCGTCCTTACCTCACCTCTTTAGGTGGATAGGGAGGGTAAGCAGAGAGTAAAAGAGTTTGCACCATATGAAAAAAATGAAATAATATAAAAAGATGCATTCATAGGACTATACTTTTTATAGGAATACTATGTATTTTTTGAGAACCAAAATATTTAAAGACTAAAGGGCCCTGGGCAATCTGTGACCCAGGGAGCAGGACAGCTAATCCCTCCTGATCAGCACTGATTATTTCTTTTTTAATTGCACATAAATGCTCCATAGTTTTATTACAAACATAGTAATAGGGTTAATGTGCATATTTGTCAATCAGACTTAAATGAAGCAAAAAACATAATTATAAAAGATTTTGTAATTTTTATGGATTTAAAACACATTAGGTTTATTAGTACTATTATATAATGTAAGTATGTAATAAACTTAATGTAATGCATATTCCATTATTTGCATTAAAACTGTGGAATCCAAATGGATGGATGGAAAAATGTAGGTGTGACAAACTCATAATGAAAAAGTGCAACATCATGGTGGCACTACAGGAAAAGCAGTTTCTGAATTATAGAATATTTCATGGATTAAAAAAAGCTATTTGACTTTTGCTTGCTCTGTTTCCTGATATCTTGAACCTGAAGATCCTCAAGAACATGTGCTGCATACTGCAGTTCGTATATTGGTGGCTGTCACTGATAGCATTGATGTTTGGGAAGAAACTGTCCAATCGTTAAATTGTTACTGTATTCCTGTCATGTACGTACCTGCAAAAGGCTGACGTGGATAACAGATGTGCTTTTTAAATAGAAACAGAGTAGTTAGTACACCATTAATGGTTTCTCCAGTTGTCAAAAGTGTCTCAGGTTTGTTGTTTACCTCTGTGCAAAGTGTGGATAGCTATTATTAGTCAGTGCTGTTGATTCTGCAGTTCTGTATTCACCTCTCCAGGCTCCACTTGCTGCTCCCGCGGCTGCCACACATCACTTCAAGAATCTGATGAACTGTACCAACCTCAGATTAACCTCTAGCCCTGTCTTTCTTTTTCTGCAATCCCAGACCGTCACTGGAGGTGAGACATTCACTCACACGCTTGGCACATGGGGACTAATGCGCACAAAACCGCTATGCCTACACAATCTCAAACACACGTGCACGTACGCACACACACGCAGGAAAATGAAGTTCCTTCATTGACAGGGTTATAGAGAGGTTTAAAATCCACCTGCCCTCCACTGTCAGACAGGCCCTGCTACGTCTGGAGTTTAATAGACTCAGGCAGATAGCTCTTGGAACAGAAGGGAATATCTTTTAGGATATTCAAGTGCAATGGTGCACTGGTAAAAGAATTTGAACTCTTATTGTGGAAGACATTTAATAGTAAAGAAAATCATAAAAAAGACAAGTGTACAAAAAGCTGCTCAAAAAAAACTAAAGGAACACTTTTAAAACACATCAGATCTCAATGGGAAAGAAAATAATGCTGGATATCTATACTGATATGGACTGGGTAATGTGTTAGGAATGAAAGGAAGCCACACCGTTTGATGGAAATGAAAACGATCAACCTGCACAGGGCTGAATTCAAAGACACTGAAAATCAAAGTGAAAAAATTATGCAGCAGGCTAAAACATTTTTGCCAAAATTTCGCTGCAGCAACTCAAAATGGTACTCAGTAGTTGTCGTGCTGAATGATGTTACAGGCAGCATAACGTTCTCCGTGGCTTCTCCAGACCCTTTTCACGTGCTAAATGTGAACCTGCTCTCATCTGTGAAAAGCACAGGGCACCAGTGGTGGACCTGCCAATTCTGGTATTCTATGGCAAATGTCAACCACGCTCCACGGTGCCAGGCAGTGAGCACAGGGCCTCAGGCCACCCTCATGAAGTCTGTTTCTGATTGTCAGTGGCCTCCACCTGTAAAACCATTCCTGTTTTGGGGGGTTGTCTCATTGTTCCCCCTCTAGTGCACTAGTTGTTAATTTCATTAACTTTAAAGCAGCTGAAACTGATTAACAACCCCCTCTGCTACTGACCAGATCAATATCACAGAAGTTTAAGTGACTTGATGCTATACTCTGATTAAAAAGTGTTATATGTTTCTTTACTATTAAACGTCTTCCACAATAAGTGTTCAAATTCTATTTATATTTGAGAGAATTACCAGTACTTGCAGTCGAATAACCGATAAAATATTCCCTTCAGCTCCAAGAGCTGTCTGCCTGAGTCTATTAAAATCCAGACTTAGCAGGGCCTGTCTAACAGAGGAGGGCAAAAAAAAAACTCATGTGAGTATGTGTTGCCATTGCAAGGTTTTTACAATGTTGGCTCAATTAAAATCAAGAAGATAAAGCTGAACTGATCATTTCCAGCACAGTGGCTATCAGTGCACTTCCTGCAATATCAACACAGTATACTGGATAACCTCCTCAAATACTAAATGTGCAAAGTGCATCTTAAATGACAGGAAGTGTGCTTCCAGGCAGCCATGACTAATAAATAATGCGCACAGTGCCAGAGTCTAAATGCTCAATAAATCTGACTTTACGTCAAGCAATTGTAGATTTTTAACAGTGACAGGGACAAATCAGAGTGTTATCGTAAAGACAAAGGACAAAAATTGAGGACACCATTGGGGCGTGCTCCTAATGAGATGGTAGATGGTGTCTTGGAAAATCTCCTCCCAGATCTGGAGCAGGGTATCACTGAGCTCCTGGACAGTCTGAAGTACAACCTGGCGGCATTGGATGGACTATAACATAATGTCTCAGAGGTGTTCTATTGGATTTAGGTCAGTCGAGCGTGGGGGCCAGTCAGTGCTATCAATTCCTTCATCCTCCAGGAACTGCCTGCATACTCTCGCCACATGAGACTGGGCATTGATGTGTGCCAGAAGGAACCCAGGACCCACTGTACCAGTGCGGGGTCTGACAGTGGGTCTAAGGAGTTCTGATACCTAATGGCAGTCAGGGTGCTGTTGTCTAGCCTGCAGAGGTCTGTGCATCCCTCCATGGATATGCCCCCTCAGACCATCACTGACCCACCACCAAACTGGTCGTGCTGAACGATGTTACAGGCAAAATAATGTTCTCCACAGCTTCTCCAGACCTTTTCAGGTCTGTCACATGTGCTCAGGGTGAACCTGCTGTCATCTTTGAAAAGCACAGGGTGCCAGTGGTGGACCTGCCAATTCTGGTATTCAATGGCAAATGCCAATCGGGCTCCACGGTGCCGGGCAGTGAGCACAGGGCCCGACTTGGACTGACTGAAATCACTTTTAGACAGATTGATGAAAGTTTGCAAACAATTGCTGATTTATCAACACAAACAGACAGCACGTTACAATCAATCTGAGTCAGTCTGCACCGATGTGAAGTGTAATAGGTGACTCGACTTAACTGGTTGCCAATTGGTTGCATTCTGGTTATATTCCTATGTAAATATAAGTTGCTGAGTGCAACTTATATCATTTGCACTTAAATCGCTGTCCTGCAGCAAGTACGTCACAATTTGTGGAGGAATTTCTTCATTTTTTTTTTTTAAATCTAGGTATGTACGGCAACGGATTTGTGATTTTCACTCATTTATCACAGTTAATTTGTCACATTATCACGAACAGATTGCATCTAATCGCCAAAACGATAGACTGATAGTATACTGACTTCAGGATGCCAACTGACTGCGAGTGGTTGCAGACCTGGTCCTGGTCTTCAAAGCAACCATTTCAAAGGCAACGAAACTGCAAGTTCATCGCGCACATTAGCAATAATTTTGGTGACTGTGACTGTAGCATTAAAAAAATTTCAGCAAGATACTTGCCTCAACCTCAGTCCTAAAATCCTTCCTTCTCCATGTCCACAATGTTTTGCACTTTGAGCAAAAGAAACCTTTGACTGGGCCAATGCAACCTCATGTCATGTCCTGGGCCGGTGGCCCAGTGTTTTGTGTTCTTTTGCTTTTGTTTAAACTTGTATCTTTGTTTTATTTG
>JAVDPK010002144.1:209219-250112 GCA_034780415.1 Cichlasoma orientale
TTTATCACAGTTAATTTGTCACATTATCACGAACAGATTGCATCTAATCGCCAAAACGATAGACTGATAGTATACTGGCTTCAGGATGCCAACTGACTGCGAGTGGTTGCAGACCTGGTCCTGGTCTTCAAAGCAACCATTTCAAAGGCAACGAGACTGCAAGTTCATCGCACACACTAGCAATAATTTTGGTGACTGTGACTGTAGCATTAAAAAAAATTTCAGCAAGATACTTGCCTCAACCTCAGTCCTAAAATCCTTCCTTCTCCATATCCACAATATGTTTTGCACTTTGAGCAAAAGAAACCTTTGACTGGGCCAATGCAACCTCAAGAGAACTCATGTTTCATTTGCTCCAACAACGTAAGTCCAGGCCCACTCCCCTACAAACCAATATCCACCGGGCTTTGCCACATCTCCTGCGAGTGTGAAGATGAGTGGAGAGTGGGTATCAGCAGAGGTTTCCCGTCTTCTGTAATCTTACAGCCTTAGTTTAAGATATCTGTTTAAAATCTTTATTAAGAGAAGCTTACGTGTTCCTTCAACTGTGCTGAATTATAAGAGGCACGGCTGCTACCGAGGCTCAAGCAGCTTTAGCATTGAACTTCAAGCTTTTGAACGATTCATTATCTTTAGATATCTCATATCCATTTCTGAGATATAGAAAAATAGTCAGAGTTGTTTTATGGCAATTCTGACGCAACGTGCTGAATGAGATTCGATTATCATCTCAAGACTTTTCCTTCACTTGTTTCATTCATCCCAAAATGTGCACTCTGTTTTTTATAACCAAACGCACTGGAAGCTGCATACTTCAATAGACATTGTGGATAAAACTGGAACTGCCTGACACTGCTTCCGAACTACATGCAATACTTTTACTCTTCTGCTGCATTTATACTAGTACATCCCAGCACAGAGCATTTGACATTTTGTGAATGTAAACAAATAGCACGGTGCTTTGGAAATTCTGCTTGTTGATAAAATCATAAAATATTAAATATGAAGATACAGGTGGTTACATTTGCTTGGTTTCCTGTTACTGGTAATAGAAGAAATTAGCCTGCCTGTGCCCAGTGGTTTAAAAAAAAAAAATCCACTTGCCAGCACAAATGAACACATTAAAGCTGGTTTGTTTGAGCTATACATGATCTGAAATGTAACAACAGCAATTAGTCTTAAAGCAGAGTGTCCTGTGCCAGGCAGAGTAATGTCTTTGTGCTAACCTGGCTGCTGGCTGCAGCTTCAGATTTAACAGAGGAGCAGGAGAGTTTACTCATCTAAACAACAGCCAGCGTTGTACCTTTAAACGTCAAATAAAAAACTAAAACGAAATTATCAATATTAAAAAGCTACATTTATGTTGTGCACCTCGATGCCCCTTCTCAGAAGTTTCATTAACTCCCTGTAAATGTTGTACCATAAACAATGCTAACACTACATGATCGGTATTGCAGCTGACAGTGGCTCATATCATGTTAAGTCTTTGTGTTAAATCTAATGGAAAACTACTGAGCCAAAACCAAATGTTTATAGAACTTTGTAACTTCTCACTGTAACTCTTTCAAGCCTCGCAAATGAACTGTAAAAAGGGAACTCTTTGATGGCTTTGCATGAAATATTCTCTTTATCCACTTTGGTTTCACCTTTGCTGTTTTTATCGGAACCTTAAATCTGCTCCTTTGTAGCAGTTCAGCAGTTAGAAGCCAGCGCCTCTGCTAAATGCTTAATAGGACAGGACGTTTCTTCGTGCCGAAAAAAACCTACTCGCACTTTGAGATGAGTAGATAACCTTCACACACCGAAGGTGGTTTGGAATTGTCTAAACTTCAAAGGTGCGCGGTGAGTATTTGGTTTCACGCGTGTAGCGGGTGTTTTGAGGCGAGAGGAGCCCCCGTGACTTTTTATTTTGTCAATACTGCCATTTCGGTTTCTGGAGAATTCCTTTGGTAGATGTTGGAAACCTTCCTCAAGGTCGCCTAGCATTTGCTAAACCTAGCGGTCATGCATCAAGGCAAGATATGAAATGGGATTAGATCAACTTCATAATTGTCCCCTACAATGAAATCAGGAGAGCCGCTATGGATCAACCCTGGTCTGTTCACCCAAATGTCACCCACAATATCTCGGATGCCAGTGATTAGATTTTAATAAAATTTGCGTAGCTAGAGGGGGCTGATGGCTGTCACTGCTTCATTGTGGCATTTTACAAATTACAACGACTAACAGAGGAGAGGAGAAGAACAAAAATGGCACGATGTTCATCTCATGCACAGTATCTTGAGTCCTGTTGAACAACTAAACAAGAGATAAAGAAAGTAACTATTAAACTGGCAAGCTGCAGCTATTAAACCATTAATTGTAATATGAATAGTCTGTATATTAAACAATATATCAGATTAAGAGTGATTAACAGTACTAGCAATGTGTACCTAATAAAGTGTCTGGTGTGGGCATATTCAAATTTAAATACAACACACAATAAGTGTGGACACATATTTATATACATACAGGACATTCAGGGTAGAAAAGAAATACAGCAGCAGCTGAATACAAGGGATTTTCTGTCAGAACAGCCTCAGTTCTTTGTTGTATGGATTCCATTAGATGTTGGAAGCTTTGAGATTGTGCTTCGTGATGACATGACCGCATCACATAATTTCTATAGATTTGTCAACAGTACGTTCATGCTGCCAATCTCCCATTCTGCCACACGGAACAGATTCAGCTGTCGCGATTGGGAAGGCCACTGAAGTCCACTTCATTGTCATTGTCATGAAAGCACTTTGAGATGCGTGACATGGTGCTTTGTCAAAGTGGAAGTAGCCATCTGGAGATGGTAACTTGTGAAACCGAAGCAGGTGCCAAGAAAACGTTCCCCACACCTTCACGCCATCGCCGCCACCGGCTGAGTTCCCGTTGTCTCTCTGACCTCTTATCAACAAGGTGGTTTGTGACTGTGGTGCTTGAAAATTCCAGCAGATTCAGAAATGCTCCAACACCCACAACACCGATACCCATTCTTTCCCCGTTCTGCTGTTTGACGTGAACGTTAGCTCAGCTGAACCTAAGTTCAGCTCCCCGCTGAGCTCAAAGATCTTGGCAGCAGAACTGAAGCTCCTGTGGGACGTAGATCTGAGCGAGAAATGACCAAGCTAATTGTTTTCAACGGGCCTTGCGAGCTGCTATGGCCAGCTCACAGAAAGGGGTTGTGACCTCTCGCCAGTGTCCGGGCATGTGTTAAAAGCCTTCCCACAGTGCAACACGCCCCGGACTAATTTCACACCCTTTTCATTGTGAAGGAGCCCAGCCGCGCTTGTGTACATTTAAGTTCGCTATATTGCTGCGCGATTGAGTTTGCAGATGCTCGCACTCCTTTCTCTCTCCGGATCTGTTTGCCTTTTTCCTTGCGTGTAGAGCACACATGTCCCCGTGTATCCCTTTTTTAATATGAATTTGTGTCTGGGTTTAGGTTTGTCATCCTCGCACGGTGGCCTTACAATAAAGGCAGCTATGCCTTTCAGCATGATTTGTGTCGCACAGCAGATTCCTCTTAGTGAGGAGCATTTTCCACATGCCCGCTTCTCTCTCCACACTCGGTGGGAGAACGTCTCACTAATCCAATTTAGAACTAGGAAAACAGATTTCTGTCGTGCAGTGCCACTGAAGAAACTGTTTTTCTATACTGTGTCTTTCATAGTCATAAAGTGGGGTTTGAAGCTCATAGTCAGGGGAAAGTTATGGATCATTTAAAAGTGAATATGTGCACATACATAAGCACAGTGTCTCAGTTACTCTGTCCAGTGTTATCAATGGGACATATAGAAAATCTGATTGTGACACGTCGCATCAATCTGTCTATCACTTCTTTCAGGGTTTTGCCTGCTGTGTGGCTTGGGTCTCTTTATTAAGTTTTTCATGTTTTAAGATAGTTTTACACTATTTCAACCTGACATGCTTTTTTTTAATGCTTTTCACTCTTTTACTCCTTTCTTAGTAGCAGGGGCATGTCTAAAGGGCATGACATGGGGTGGCATTTGCCACCCCTAAAATATGATTGGCTCCCCCATGACCAATATCATTGGACTGCAATACTGTTAGGCTTACAATCAACACTATTGATTGAGAGTATGGATAGGTCCACTAGAAAAGGAACTTAGTACATTTACTCAAACACTTTAGTAAAGTACAGGTTTAATATATGCAGAGTACCAGGCAAAAGTTTGAATACATTAAGAGTGTGTCCAAACTTTTGACTAAATACTTTTTTCCCACTTCCCACAATTGCTAATTGCCAATTGCCTGCCTGAAAATCATTCCCAATGTTTTCTACGCCAATTTCCTCCACTAATTTTATTTCTGATTAAATATTGTGATCCCTCCCCTGTGCCGTCCCATCTTAAAAAATTCCTGGAAACACCCCTGCTTGGCAGCAGAGCAGTGAATGCAGCAACACCAGTTTCCCAGAGGTCTGTTGTCCTTTGGATGCTCCTGTTGTCTTTCTGCCTATGCTTCCATTTAACTGTTTGTCTGTGTACTCGAGTTACAATGAATAACAAATTAACAAACTGGTAACTTGCAACGGTTATGATGATCCATGGGGTAATCCTGATTGTGTTTTACTGCTGCTTTTCCAGATACTCAGTCTCACACATGCAAACAAACCATTATGTGTGGACTGATAGCCCAGTGATGAGCTGGCAAATATCCACAGAGGTAGATCCCAAATGCAGACAAAAAACTGTTCCAGCTGGTTAATTTGTGCTTGTTGCTAATCAGGCTCAAAAACCAACTCTTAAAACAATTCATATGAAAAGCTTATTCATTTTTTTTATTTAGAAGGCTTTGGGGGAGCTTGTGCAAGTCTTTCAACTCCTCAGTTGTTAAAGCTGACACATTTCAACATGCACAACAATTACTTTGAAATAAAACAGTCTTCATTTCTCGTTTGTGTTGCACTTTTCATGATCTCGCTACTGCTTACTGAGTAGTTGGCGAGTGTTTGCATCTTCCATGGAGTTGGCATCATCCATGCAAACTATGGGCAACCACGGCAACAAGAGGTTTTTGGTGCAGCACCGTATACTTCTTTGCAATCAATCTCACTTGGTGATGGCCAACCACCTCCAGCAACTACTTGCCAACCAATGAAGGAATGCAAATTTTTCCCTAAGAACCAATGAGTACTATGTCAAATATCCACAGATGTAGATATTTTCCATGGGGTCCCTGATCGGGGGCTTAGCAATCAATTTCACAGTGACTGCCAGCAACCACTTGCAACCGGTTGTGGAATACACATTTTTTCCCCAGTGACTGGTGGTTGCCATGCGGTCACAAACCAGTCTCTAGGCTAGTATGATCGGGGCTTAAGAACTCTTCTCAGACCATCGTGATCTTCATGACTAGCTGTTACATTCCCTTAAAAAAATGCAAAGAGTTTACATCAGGTTAATGTTTACTATGCTGCTTTCAGCTCCTAACCTCTGGCTTCCACCCTTCCCTACTGCTGGCTCTTGCTGAGTCCTGCAGCCAATGGATGCCCTGCAGGGCCTACATAAGTTGACTGTTGCTACACTTCAGGGCCTTTGGACTTTTTTTTTTTTTTTTTGTGGTTAGAGCACCATGTGCTTCTGAATGTTCCCTTCTGTTCTCAGTTTTGCCTGCCTGGCTTTTGTTAGGTTTCTTATGTTTCTGGTCATCTTGTTTTTTTGGGGTTTTTTTTTGGTTGTTAACCTTGATTGATTTGTCCTTCGGTTTTCTTTTGTCTTCTGTTATAGTGCCTCGAGGAAGCTTGTAGGGGAGAGCTGCCCTTTTCTTTTGGGAGTCTCCTTTTTCTCCTGTTTTCCTTGGTTGTCAGGAAGCTGACATGTAGGTTTGTAATCTTTTTGTTAACTAAATTAATTAGTTGATGGGGTTTTATTTTAAGTTAGGGTTGTTTTGTTTTTTGTGTTGGCCTTGGCACTCCCTGAAATTAATTCGATGCCTCTGTCTGTTAACATCTTGCTGATAAAACTTTTCAAAGCAACCCAAAGAGCCTCCTCATGTTCCTCCATCCAGTATTATATTACTCCCCCCTAGACCGTGTTGGGGATGAAACACTAGTAAATTAAATAAATTAATTGAGATCACATTTATTATTTATTTATTTTTTGAATTTCATGCAAGTGCTAAATAAATGGTTCAAATATTTAGAAATCAATGAAAATATGCATGCGAGTGATACATAAAGTGCTATGATGCACATGAAGTAATGGATGTGCATTCAGTTTATCAAATTATACTCATTTTTCTTCTGTTTCTTTTTGAAGGATTGTGTAACTCAAACATTTGTTTTTTTCAATTTTGCCTTTGTGGTGACTACATGTAACATAATCACAGTCATTTAGAAGGAAATTAATCTAAAATGAGTATCCTTGAAGGTTGTCCTTGAGTCATTTCATGAGATAACATGATTTTACACTATGATAAAATGCTCAGCGGTAAAAGATAGCATGATTATATTTTATAATACCTGATATCTTTATGTCTGTACGGGCATTACTGATTTTGAAATCCCATAATGGTACATATCAGAAGAAGCTGCCTTGTGATTTTTGAGTTTGAGACACTTTATCTGGTAATTTAAGCTCATTAGAAATAGCACAATTGTGAAAAATATAAAAAGTCCATCTTTATTCATTCAAATAGAGGTCACCCATATATTGTCTTTCTTCTGTAGATTATAAATTGCACCTTTCTCTCTCAGCCTCTTCTTCTCCGCCCACCGTCTCTCAGCGTTTGAGAAAGTCGACTGAATTTAAATGGGATAAATCATAAATCTGATTAGGTGAATATTCTCTGTGATCTGCAGGGCAATATGGAAGAAAGGTGATGAATTGAAAATGATGAGGAGACTTCTTTCATTTTCATTTTTTTCCTCTGTCTGTCTTCCGATCCACCCCCCGTTAGGAGTTTAGTTGAATAATTTACTAGCAGGGCAATAATGTGAGGTACTTCATTAGATGGAAAAGCTCTCTGGTGTCAACTGAGATGTCTCCTAATTGAGAAGCCTTTGATGAATCTTGATCAGAAGTTTGACAATTTCAACAGTCCTGAGACATATTACAGTAACCTATAATTTAAAAAAGTTGCCGCAGAGGTTTTAATACGGCTCTTCAAATGGTCATTAATTAACTATGGCTCAGGATGGACTGAAGCACACTTCCTCAAATCTAAATCAAGAACTTGGTTTTGGTTTAAATACTAAAAAAACAGGGTGACGAGTGGCGCTTCTCTTTCAGGGTGTTGAATTCAAGAGTTATTTTGCATATCTTTTAAGTTTATTTAACAAACGGAGATTCTTGAAATTAGAGAAACAGTGCAAATTTTTTTGTTCTTGGCTAAAGTTGAAAAATTCATGTATCGATAAAAGCAAAACACAACATACAGTCATATGAAAACCAAGTCCACATTTATTGCTTCCATAGGAATTAAGAGGGTAAGTAGCCACAGTACCTGGCTATCTGTCTGACAGCTAAAGCTCGACTGAAATTGGGTCATGGAACAAGACAATGATCCCAAACACAGCAACAAATCTACAACAGAGTGCCTGAAAAAGAAAATAATCAAGGTGCTGCAATGGCCCGCTCAAAGTCCAGAGCTCAACCTGTGGCGGGCTCAATCTTGTGGTGGGACCTTAAGAGAGCTGTGCACAAACAAATGCCCATAAACCTCAATGAATTTGAGCAATGTTGGGAAGAAGAGGAGACCAAAATTCCTCCATAACAATGTGAGAGACTGAAAAATAATTTTATTTGACTTTGAATGACTTAAAAGACTGTGATATTCCCAGGATTAATATGAAACAAATAGAAGTGACAGATTTCAATCACATTCTCTGAATCTGCTTGTTCAATCCTCATCTCATTATAACTCCTAAAACTACAGGAGATAGAGCCTTCAGTGATCTAGCTCGTTTCCAGTGTAACCACTTCCCAGTTTTGTTTTTGGAGGCAGATAATCTACTCTACTTTTTCAGGCCTAAACGTTCCTTTTTCATGAAAGCATCACTAATAGACGTTGAACCCTATATAAGTTATGCTCCCATTGGCTTAGGCACTTATCCCTCAATGGTTTTACAAGAGGTCTCTTCCTCTAAAAGGGGAGTTCTTCCTCCCCACTAAAGCCAAGTGCTTGTTCATAGGGGATCTTTGGATTGCTCATAGTATAAAGTGTTTTACCTTAAAATATCAGCACTCTTATAAACACTGCGTTGTGTCCAGGAAATTCAGTGGTTTATCTCTGTCATGTGAATAATGGTATTGGATACTCATACACATTAATTCACATTTCCTGTAAGAGACTTTCTCTAAATATTCTTTTCAAACATACAAGTTAGACCTTTTAGGGGAAATAAACAACACATCAAAAACAGATGAAACACCGTCTCATGTTGATAAAACAAAGAGTCCTCGATATGACCAAGAATTGTTCGTGTCTGGCACCACTGGCAACACCTGTGGCCCAGCAGGAGCAGTACCTTTCCTTTCTTTGCTCCCCAGTGATAAAGAATATACTGCAGCTGAGTGTCCAAGTGTAGTTTTATGAAAATAAAAGACTATTTAATTGTAGCAATCCTTTTCACATTAGGCTGAAGATACATTTCATTACAGGTTCTGAGGTCAGGAAGCAGCATCGACTTCTCAGCCAGATGACTTCACATTATTCAGTCCAAGATCATTAACTGCAAACATTATTGGCTCTAAGTAAAGCTTTATCAGAGTTTGAGGTTAATGAAAAGGAATTACATGAAGTTATTACGTGAAATGGGTTCTTTGCCGGTTCTGTGGGTCACGATATTCTAGAAAACACCTTTAAAGATTGTGTAAAAACATGAATGGTTGGACCAAGTGACAGATGAGGCTGTATGTTCCTGTACAGAATAAAGACTATTGTTTTCTGGTCAGGTGTATTTATTCTTACAAATAATATATAGCCTCTGAAAGTGGGGGGCTGTGGGTAAAAATGGTGTAATTCCTAAACAGTTAATGTCAATACTTTTGTTAAATGCCTTGAATTAGAGCTGAAAATCTGAACTGACTGTTTGATTTAAAATCCAAACGGTGTACAGAAGAAAAATAACATATACACACACATACATATGCATACATATATACAGCCTCAGACTGCACAAGTAATAAAAAGAGGGACGGTGAGGATTAGTGCGTGTCAGAGCCACAATAATCCAGGATGAAACAAGGAGCATTTGCGAATACATCAGGAAGATGGCCCCCTGAGATGAACTGCTACAATAGTGCCTCAGGCAGCGTAAGACTGACTGTGATGAGGAAGAGGAAGAAAAAATGTTGTGGAAGACCAAGCCCCTCCATGGAATGCATCATCGACAGATATAGGAAGTAGCTAACATCAAGAAATCCTACCAGTGGCTAAAGAAGACCTGCCTGAGGGGCAGCACTGAGGTGCAAGAACAGACCCTAAGCATTAGATCCACAGAGGCAGGAGTCTACCACAGCCAACAAGACCCAAGTTGCAGTAAAAATGCCCCAGAGAAAATTCAGCAAATCGTAGCAGGATGTAAGACGCAAGCTGGGACAGTGTTCACTGAAAGGCATAGCCAAGTGGCTGGGACAGTATACAGGGACATCTGTGCTGGGTATGGATTAAAGGTCCCCAAGTCCTGATGTGAGACGCCTCCAGAAGGGGTTGGAAAAGTAGGGCTTAGGTCCTTTGGGACTTTAAGTTCCAGGCAGATAAGCAGCTGCTGGCCAACCATGTCTATGGTGGTGGTTGACAAGAAGCAGAAGGCAGCAGTTATGATAGGTGTGACAATCCCAGGTGACAGTCACATCAGAAAGGAGGAGTATGAAAAGACTCTGAAGTACCAAGGACAGAGGGAACAACTGGAGCAGATGAGGAAGGTGAAGTCCAAAGTGGTCCCAGGAGGGATTAGGTAAGATACCGTGCAGAGCCTGTAAAACTCTCGGGTCCCTGGTTGAAGATCCAAGGTTGAGGAAGACACCTGCCCACCCCATTTACACTCTTTATAAATATACGAATTATGTGTCTGTCTTTTATATTACTCTCACATTTGTAAGTGCTAGACTGCTGAATTTATTGATTAAAAAAACCAAACAAATGTGAACATTTCTTTGTTATCTAAACTTGGTGACCTTCTTAGCCGGGCACATTAGATGTAGCTCAGACTCTGCAAGCAAACAGAGAGGACTGTTTTATCATGCTGGAGACACTGGCGAGGAGAAGCCATTGATCTGTGAAACCACAATGTGAAGCTTCTGCTCTGCTTTTTGAACAGCGTGTGTTGACTGCAAGTCTGAAAGGAAATGGAAACTTTTTCATCCTAAAGGTTTGAATAACTTATACATTTATAACTTTCACTTTCTTTCTATACACTGTGCTATGAACAAAAAAGACTGGGTACAATGCAAACAGAGGGGTTTGCAGTGCACCCAGTATGGCTTTCACTTTCTTACCCTGTCACCCTTGTGCCAGCTACAGTACTAGAGCTTGATGAAAATGTAAAAAAAAAGGCTCACCTCAGTGTCCTCTATTTTTCTATGATGTCACCTATGGATTATCAGTCGCTGTTAATCTGTGTTTATGAAATGACCATGGTTTTGATTGGGTTCTGCACTCTCTCCAGGCCTATTTCTGATTTTTTTGAGCAGAACTTACATATGAAGACTATTTGGCTTCTTTACTTGAGCTTGTACAACATGTCTTTCTAACCAGCCTTTGGCTTTCGAAGTACACTTAAAAGCCACAGTTGTAAATGTAGGGTTGTTCCACTGTATCTAGCCACAGAATGAGGAAAGTGAGAGAAAGCAATAGTGACGGGGCCTGCCAACAAACTTGAGTGTCCATTGTCAGTAGGTCACCTTCTGCACTCTACCAGCAAGCCCAGAAGACAGTTACTGTTCATTCTATTTAGTGATAAAACGGGATTAATCCAGATTATGCAGGAGATTGCTGGAGGCCATGTGTTAAATGTTGTTCTACAGAGCCTTTCTAAGTGCTTTATGATGTGAAAGCATGGCTAAGTAGTTTTGGTGCATAAGCCCAACAGCACAGTATGTGAAAACAAGAGTAAACACTGATTAAAAGCAGCAGAAAAAAGCAGTTGAAATTAAAGTCCAAAAGATGGGACTCAAACTCATGTCTCACGATTGAAAACAGGTTGGCTTGTGTCTCTGCAATCTCCTAATGCAGACTTCTGTAGCTGTTCTAAGCTGTGTAATATTCTGTTCAGCAGGGCAGAGCAACCACAGCTAAATGAGGTGATCACTGCCTACTGCAATGATTCTGAAACTGTGGGATGCAGAATCTCTGCAGGTGGGGAGTTATTTTGCTATTATACTGACTTTAATTGAGACACAATTCTTCTCGGATCCTTCTGTTTGTTCTTTGTGATTAGAACAAATAAAAATTTTTTGAAATGAGGTGCAATTTTTTTTGTTTTCTGAAGAGGAGCATGTCAAATTTGAGAACCAGTGACCTACTTATAGGTTGTAGAGATGCCATATTGCTACTATGTATTGGAATTTCTATATGGTACAATGCATATCAACAGAAAATGCCCTTTCAGTGGCATTGCTTAATTATGCTTAATTATGCTTAATTATGCAGGGGACTGCATAGTAGTGTATCTGTAATTCACAGATGTTTGCAGACACATGTCTACTTGTTGCAGCTGTCTGCTGCTGCTGCAGTGTCAAGAATATGTGGCCATCCTGTGCCTCTGGGGGTGTGCCCGAGTCCCTTGGTTGTGCTGGCTGGTGTCCTTTCTGGGCTTTGGGTCTAGCCGCTGTCCCTCGACTCGTGCGGTGCTGTGGACTCCTCTTTCTGGGTGCCTGCACTGCCTGGGTGGGACCGGGATGTGCTGGCCTCTGTTGGGTCTTACTGAGGGCCCGGGGCACTGGTGGGGACCTTTCTGCATGCTTCAGTCTTGTCACACAGGTGCAAAGACTACTTCTTAGTCTTTGCTGTTGGTTGCGACCCCTGGGGGAGGGGGGCTCATATTTGGACTCTGGTGATCCTGCTGACTTTGATTAGAGTGGGGGTATCCTCACAGCCTGCATCACCACACTTCCTGGTTTTGTTTCTGCTTATTTCTTTAACCTTGTTTTTAACGGTTTGGTTGCTGGGTTTCACTGAGATGCATTTTGCTGAATGTGAAGAGATTTGGAAATTGGGGAAGATCACATGCATGTCTTCACAAATGCATTCACGAAAAAATGCGGCGGGGGGGGGGGGGGTTGTTAATGATGTATCAGCATATTATCAGGTGACAGATGTAGCTGGTGGTACACATGACATCTCAGCTTACTACCTGTTTCATCTACAGAAGCAGGACACCTGTTGATAATTTCCTAACGCCCTATAGAGCTGTCCCACTCCTGAACGCAACTGAATGGATTCAGGGTCTTAGCAATGAAGATGCTTTTTGCTCAACTCACACTACAGGTGTAATAGGCATGATGGGCAGATGGATATACAGCACTGTGCAAAAGTCTCGAGCCACCCCTCATTTTGTTGTCTTTTACTAGGGAAATGGGAAATTGGTGCAGTGATTTATTGAAATGTGTGCATTCATGGAAATACAGTATATAAGGCAAAAAAGATTCTAATGAGCTTGAAAGCCAATATTATGACCATCTTTATTCTATAACACAACTGAATCTAGCTGAGGCAGCTTTCTGGTAATTTCTTTAAGTAGTCTTCAGGAATAGTTCACCAGTATTGAGGTCTGAGGTCTGGGGAGCCCAATCCATGACTAACAGTGTTCCACTGTGTGTTTTTCAGGTATGCTTTTACTCCATTGGCAGTGTGTTTGGGATCATTATCATGCTGAAAACTGAAGCCAATTGCACTTCCCTGATGATATTGCAAACAAATTCCATACAAAAGTCTAATGGCAATTTTCAGCATTCATAATTCCATTAATTTTGACAAGATCTCCAACACCACTGGCTGAATTACAGCCCCAAACCATGACAGAGGCTCCACCGTGTTTTACTGATGGCTGTAGACACTCACTGTTGTACGTCTCCTGACCTCGTCTGTACATATCGACAAGAACCAAAATCTTCAAATTTGGATTCATCACTCAGACCTGTTGCCACTGACTCAGCCTTTTCTCCCTGTTTCTCTTCCTTAAGAATGGTTTTTGACAGTCACCCTTCCACTGAGACCATTTTTGATGAGGCTTCAGTGAACAGTATCAGGATCATCTGGTGGGCCAGATGCTCAGGTCCTGTGTCAGGTCTTTGCTTGAGTGTTTCCTATTTCTTAAAGACATGACTTTCAGATGCTGTTCAGCTGTTGTTGTTGGCCTGTAACTTCTTCTTTAGTCCTCCACTTGTTCCTCAGATTTTTTTAAAGGATACACTGCACATTATGCCAAGACATACTAAGTTTTTGACTAATAGCTCTTTGGTAATCTGCTTGTAAGTCTAAAAAAACTTACAAGAAAGCCTGGCTCCTTGGAAGCAAAATATAAAGAAATCAGGGGTGGCTTAAGACTTTTGGACAGTGCCATATTACAGCTGGTTTGGGAGTAGCTGGGGGGGATCATACAGCTGGTGGAAGTTGCCCAGCAAACACTGAATATTACCAGCAGCCAGCAAATGGAGACATGGATACTTTTCCATCCATTTTCTCCCATGTGTCATCCAACACGTCTACAAGCGAGCAACACATGAGCTGCACACATTCCATTCCCCAATCCAAACCCCTCCAGCAGACACACGCAGCCTCCATATCTGCCACAGATATAGTAACACTGAGACTGGTACATTTGAGCTGCAAACCCCTCAATTTTTCCATTGCTCACTCCGGTATCCTTCCATCACAAGCTGAGCGGGCCATCAGAATGCTATCACACCTTAGGCAATCAGAGATACAGTCATATGTCACAAATCGGTGTCGGCTCTTATTATAGTGGGGAGGGGGCTGAAGGCAAGTGAAAACTCACTTATCAGAAACGACATAGCTGTGACCCCCCCCCCCCCCCTTCCACCCCCACCTCCCCACTCCCCATCCATTTCTCTATTTGCCCAGCCCTTGCTGGATATCACCTTTTCCCTTCACAGGCCAGCAATATTTGACCAATAACACAAATGTAATACCTCGCCCCTCTGCTGTCCGCCACAATCTCAGTTGATTTAATGGACCTGTAAGCTGCCAGTATAGTTTATTCAAAGCTTTTTAAAGGATGGGAAGTGAGCCTGCAGATGTGGGAAGGACATGCAGGGCTTCATCTCTATTTGACTATTATCAAATTATTCATTGGAAATTGCTATGATTTATTGCTTGGCCCAGTTTAGCAAAGGTGGTATGGGAAAAGTTTTCATATCTCTTATCACCATTTTTGTATTTATTGCATTTTCTGTCGCCTCGAGGAGTTTTGTGTTTAGAGTGTTTCTGAAACAAAGTTTTAGGGTCAGGTTTGTACAGGCAGCTTATTTTAAATTTGTAACGAATATAGAGTTTGGTGACAGGAGGTTGAGGCTTTTACAAGTTTCATTAAATGTATCAAATGCAGAAATATGTAATTTCCATATTGATATTTACAATACAAAGTTAACAATGAAATACCACTCCGATTCGGAAAAAGACGAAAAAGAGAATAAAATGATTTGCAAATCTCAAAAACACTGCTTGATTCACAACAGAACATGGAAAAAATCTCAAATGTTTAAACTGAAACATTTTATGAAAAAATATTAGCTCATGTTGAATTTGATGGCAGCAAAATTTGGGACATGGGCAACAAAAGGCTAAAAAAAAGGAAGTGGTGCTTCAAAGAAACAGCTGGAGGAACATTTTTGCAGCTAATTAGGTTAAATGGCAACAGATCAGTTACATGATTGGATGTAAAAAGAGCATCTTAGACAGGCCGAGTTTCTCAGATTTAAAGATGGGCAGAGGATCACCAACCTGCAAAAAAACCCCTGCATTTATAAATGGTGGAACAATTTCAATATAACGTGAATATTTTCTTATCGTCTAAGTATGCAATGTTATTAAAGGATTTCAAGCATTCCAGAAATCACTGTCTGTGAACACAGTATGCTGTGCCATCCACATATGCAGGTTAAAGCTCCATCATGCAAAGAAGCAGCCATATGTGAACATCCAGAAACCCCGCCATCTTCTCTGGGCCAAAGGTCATTTGAAATGGACTGAGGCAAAGTGGAAAACTGTCTTTTCAGGCAAGGCCTTATATATTTCAGCAAGACAATACTAAACCTCATACTGCATCTATTACAACAAGATTGCTTTGTAGTAAAAGAGCCCGGGTGCTGAACTGACCTACCTGCAGTCCAGACCTTCACCAACTGAAAACATTTGGTGCATCATGAAAAAAAAAATATGACAAAGACCCAGGATTGTTGGTGTTCAAAAAAAAAAAGTTCAAAATGAGCTTATATTTTTCTTAAAATGAAAACTTCGTTTTTAGTTTAAACATTTGATATGTTTTCTGTGCTCTATTGTGACTCAAACAAGGGTTTATAAGATTAGCAAATTATTGTGTTCTGTTTTTGTTGACCTTTTACGTAGCTTCATCACTTTTTTGGAATTAGGGTTTAATTTACATAGTAGTATTTAATACCCTTAATCACTTATTTTTCATAAAAGGACACTGTGCTTTATCTTCTTCATTAATTAACATTTTCTAAACGACGTGCAATGAAATGAATTGACAGGTTCACTCAAGTGGCAAATCTCTCTTGCAAATCAATGAACTCGCTACCAAAGTCAAATGATCTGACATTACTGGAGAGAGGAAAATCTATATCTTGTTCTTTGTGCTAGACCTATCACACTCATTTTATTTAAAAGCACACATATTCTAAAATAAAGAACTTTCATTATACATCGTACATGCTTTATGATGCGTTGACTTTGCTGATCCAATCTGCAGCCTTTGTAGCCTGGGGTTATGGTAATGTTTGATGATAAACATTTTGCGCTGCATTTGAAGCTCTCAAAAGAGATTCCGCTTACAGCTATACATATTTAAATACTGACTTTTAGGTAGCATTATGCAGCATGGGCATCTTTCAGTGGAGAAACAATTACATTAGTGGATATCAGGGAAGTGTGTTTGCATTTTTCTGTTTGTGTGTGTATGTATATATTTGTATGCAGCAAGAAGATTGTTACTTCTAGTGGCAATAATTTATATATACATGGTAAGGCAGGGAGGTAAATAAAGCGTAGGCTACATCTCCATTTTCTCATTGTAGATGTAAACCTAAGCAGAAAGACAAGATTTCTTGCATAAATTTAAAGCCTGAAAGCATCTGGTATATAAGCGGCTTTGGTCATTTGGATAAACTGGTCCTGGTCCTGAGATCTCTGCGTATTCTATAAAGCCTAGAACTCCATAGCAAAAGTAATAACACCATAACAAGTGACATTGCTCGCTTCCAAGATCAATTGACCGAAACTGCTGTTTTACCCTGCAGTATGTGGGAGCACATGCTTCATCAATGTGTTTTTACATCTTAGTTTGGATGTAAATCAGTGCGTTACAGCATCAAAGTCACACAGCTGTAGACCAGCAACTCCCATGCTCAGTGAGGTAAAACTGATATATCTGGCCACTGAATTTGGTGACTTTTAAGAGACAGTGACAACCATGGCCAAACAGTATATTTTTGAAACACTGTTGGAGCATTGAGTGTCCCTGTGTGTCTCTATCATACTGCAGGACAGTGAACTGACTTGGGGACGTAGGGAGCGTCTCTCACCTCTCTACAGCTTGTGCAAAGGATAGTGCAGTGAGAGAGAATCAAAAACCGGCACAGCTATTACAGAATAAACAATGTGTCTTTACTATTTAATGTAACATTAAACTACATCAATATAAACAGTAATGCCTCATCCCATATCTCATTTATTGGAAACATCAGACTGCCCAGTCTTAATGGTGAGAGTTCAATTCACTGCAATGTTTGGACACTGAAATACCCTCAAGGATCCTGGAAGTGCCCAAAATCCAAATAAGTATAAACTCATAAAATGTATCCACACAAAAGTTATACACAATTTTAGCACCATCCATGAAATAGTCCAGGGCGAACCAAGATGAAAGCAATATCCTTGTATCAAGGCAGACATATCATAGGCAAAAGGAGTTAGATTTTCTCATAACTGTGAAGGTACCCAGGAAACCCCGACTTTGTAGAATAGAGGTCGCAGTAGAGAGTCTCTTATAAAGTCAGAAATAAAAAATCAGGACATTACAAAAATGAATTAAATGCATTTGTCTTTGCCTTTATAAAACAACAACAACAGCAGTCGAGGTGCAACCTGGTGGCGTCGGATGGACTTAAACATAATGTCCCTTAGGAAAAAGTTCAAGGTTCAAGTCACATACAAGGTGAGGTGGGCTATTCTTCTTCTCAACCTTCTTATTGAAAAACTTAAATTAATAATTTTTATCCTAATTAATAAAGTGATAGTAGAAAATTATTCTTGAACTCAAACATTCTTTTACTAGAAAGTTATAAATTTATACCTAATGGCAGTCAGGGTGCCGATGCCTAGCCTGTACAGGTCTGTGCGTTCCTCAATGGATATGCCTCCCTAGACCATCACTGACCCACCACCAATCTGGTCATGTTACAGGCAGCATAATTTTCTCCACGGCTTCTAAAGACTCTTTCACGTCTGCCACACGTGCTCAGGGTGAACCTGCTCTCATCTGTGCAAAACACAGGGCGCCAGTGGTGGACCTGCCAATTGTGGTATTCAATGGCAAATGCCAATCGGGCTACATGGTGCTGGGCAGTGAGCACAGGGCCCTCTAGAGGATGCCGGGTCCTCAGGCCACCCTCATGAAGTCTGTTTCTGATTGTTTGGTCAGAGACATTCACACCAGTGGCTGCTGGAGGTCATTTTGCAGCTCTGACAGTGCTCATCCTGTTCCTCCTTGCACAAAGGAGCAGATACTGGTCCTGCTGATGGGTTAAGGACCTTTTATAACCCTGTCCAGCTCTCCTAGAGTAACTTCCTGTCTCCTGGACTCTCCTCCATGCTCAGCAAACCTTCTGGCAATGGAAGGTATTGATGTGCCATCCTGGAGGGGAGAGACTACCAGTGCAACCTCTGTAGGGTCCAGGTATTGCCTCATGCTTACAGTAGTGACACTGACCCTAGCCAAATGCAAAACTAGTGAAAAAACAGGAGGGAAAAATGTGAGAGGCCTCCATCTGTAAAACCATTCCTGTTTGGGGGGTTGTCTCATTGTTGCCACTCTAGTACACCTGTTGTAAATTTCATTGACACCAAAGCAGCTGAAACTGATTACCTACCCTCTCTGCTACTTAACTGACCAGATCAATGTCCCAGAAGTTTACCTAACTTGATGCTAAAAAGTGTTCCTTTCATTTTTTTTTTTTTTGAGCAGCGTAATTTTCAACCATGACTAGACGTCATGAAAAGACCGCCAGTTGAAGGTTATGCAGTATTGAAATATTTGTGGGGTGCCTGCAAACTAGGGTTGCCACCCGTCCCGTAAAATACGGAATCGTCCTTTATTTGGCAATTAAATGTTGCGTCCCGTATTGAACTGATACGGGATGCGATTTGTTCCGTATTTTCAAAAATGTTCAATACTCATCTCTGTCACTCACACATCAACACTAAATGTAACAATTAAGCCCAATATAAAATACAGGAAATACTAAGGCCAGCTAAATTGTCGTGGATCCTCGTAGGACCCCTCCACAAAATCATTTGTCCCAAGACAAGAGTCTATAATTTTGATTTGATGAAAAACTGTTTGAAGGTCTTTTTAAAATATGAAATATCTCAGAAAGATGAAAGAGAAAAAAAATTCAAAGTCAAGCTAAAAGCTTGAAGGTTTTAGGAACATTTACTATAAATTTGTGGTCACTTAAATTTTGTCCCAAGTTTTTGTCAACAGAAAAACTTCTTTTAATAAAGAAAAGCAATAAAATCAGGCAACTCCATGATTAGTTACATTCCTGAGGACCTTCCTCCAATCCTCCAAAACAGTTAGATACAACAGGGTCAAAAAAGCTCCAGTAAGTGTATTGTTTTGATTATAATATTTAAAAGTAAATATATTGTAGCAATATTGTTTCATCTGTGAAAGGTGGCAACCCTAAGGCTAACCGACTAGTACGTCTGGTACAGACAAGTGACAATAATGACGGTTAGCCGTCTAGTCGACTTGTCGTGCACATCCCTAGTGTTTACTTTAGTCTAAACACAGAAAAAAAAAGAGTTACAAGTTGGCTTGCTATGGCCATGTTCACCTGTTTTTGCTTCTCTGTCATCTCCATGAAGGAAGCTTTGGTGGCTTCTAGCTGCTGTTTGAAGCTCTGTGCCTTCAATTCATTTTTTTCACAAAGGGCCTCACTGGTGCAGAGCTTAGCTTTGAGCTCTGCAATTTCACAGCGGGCTCGCTCTTCTTCTGCTTTGCGTTTAGCAGCCTCCTCTTCCAGCTGTTCCTGTGCTTTGAGGAGCTGCTCCTGGAGCTGGTCAATCTGCTCCTGCTGTATGTTGCACTGGATCTCTGCATCTGCTGTGCTCACAGTGCCTTCAACAGGAGTGTCACTCAGCTGAGGTGTGAAGTTCTCCTCTGTGCAAGACTCATGTCTGTTCCCGCGAGCCTCTTCCAGCTGTGCTTGAAGAACTTGAATCGTTCCCTCTGCATTCTTTCTGCAGCAGTTTAACTGCAGCTGAACCCAATCCAGCCGGTTCTTGTACGTGGCAGCTTTGTGGTTTGCAGCTGTCATTTTGCAGTAATTCGTTTTCTGCAATTTCTGAGACTCCTGCAGTTGGAATCTCAGGATCGCAATCTCCTGATTGCTATGAGGGAAATACAGCCTCAGATGAAACACAAAACATGACATATTACTCTGTGTCATTGTTTATTTAACGACGAGTAAGCTCAAACGCAGAAGCTGTGGTGTGGAAAAACTAATCCCACTCTTACTGTTTCCACAGGAATTAAGAAAGTAAGTAGCAGCCAGCTGCTGCTAATCAAATGCACTTGATTAACTGATCAGTGAGTGCGAGCACCTCTATAAAAGAAGAAGTTTTAGCAGTTTGCTGCTCTGGAGCATTCAGCTGTGTATATTCTGTATTAGATTATAGAGACTTTGTTTTTCTAGCTGCATCTTTGAGGTAAACAGAAAAATTATTATGTTGTTGCATCATTTTGCACACTGAATTAACCCATTAGATTTGGTAAATCTTTGAGGGTTTGAAGAGTGGCAGGTTAACCTTAAGCCAAGTGGGGAAAACACTTGTTAAGGACCGTTTAGGAGTGACGGAGCATTTGAAGCCTGTGAAATGCTCTGCTGAGAGCTTTCAAACCTTTTTTTTTTTATCTTGCTACTAATATTTATAGTAGCCACTGTATCTTTTTTATTTTGTGTTGTTTTAACTCTACTTTTGTTTTCTAATTTTTTTCTTAATACTACTAAGCTTCCTTTTAATATTCTCTCAGTCCTGTGATTTCTTACCATTTTTTTTTTTGCCTGTAAAAACTGCTGAATAAATAGATAAATATTGCTTTTTTTCATCTTTAGGTATGGAAAAAAATTCAATAAATAAATTTAAAAAAAGAAACACAATATAATAAATGCATACATAAATAAATAGAAATCAGGATCCAGCGAATATTGGTAGGGACATCTACCTGCCGTCCCTTGCTAATCATGCCCTGTAATTGATAGGGACATGACAGACATTATCTGATATTTCTCAGGAGGTACAAGGTCAGATTATGGTGTAGATTTCCCTCTCGATAATTAATGATAATTAATGTAAGCGTAATCCAGTTCAATTTGATTTTATTTATATAGCGCCAAATCACAACAGTTGCCCCGAGGTGCTTTATATTGTAAGGTAAAGACAAAATGACCCCCTATGAGCAAGCACTTGGCAACAGTGGGAAGGAAAAACTCCCTTTTAACAGGAAGAAACCTCTGGCAGAGCCAGGTTGGGGGCTGAGGGAAGAGAGACAGGACAGAAGACATGCTGTGGAAGAGAGCCCGAGATTAATAATAGCTAATGATTAAATGGTGAGTGGTGAATGAAAGGCTATGACAGCTTGCTTCTGCCTTTAAAAAAATTAATTGCCATCTATAAGGCAAAAATTCAGGCTATCTCAAAATTCTAATTTCTGAGAAAATGACTCGAAATTTTGAGGCATTAAGTCAACCCCAAATTTTGAGTTATGGATGGCGCATTTTAAAATGCGAAGCATGTAAACTCTGGTAGAATCCAAGAATAAAAATGTGAACTTGGAAATTAGCACAGCACCTTTAATCTCTATTAATCAGCACAAGCATGCTCAGATAGATCACAGCACTACACTGGACTGGCGGTCCCTAAAACGAGTTAAATGGCTGTCAGCCCCGGGGATCACCTGTAAGTTGTCTCTTTTTGTTGTTCCTGAAAAAAATAAAAGGCTGGCACGTTCCCCTCTGCTTTATTCTCTGCTCTCTGCATCCCAGCATCATCTGTGAGGAGGAACACGGTGTTCTCTCCGGGTTCCAGTGGGTTATCCGGCCGCTTACAGCTGGGCGGTTCCACCGGGAAGAGGCTCGCCCTTCTGGCCAATAGGAGAGAGGAGAAGGAGGATCGGCTGTGTGCGAAGCGGCTCACTCCTTCAGGAAAAAAAGGACTAGAAACGTGCTCGGCTTGGTAAATTAGGCACTGCCAGCGCGGATCGTTATTACGAGTGGACTACAGAAACGGCGTGTAGGGATGATCTGAAATCTTCCTCGCGAGAATTTCCATAACACAAACATTTTATTTTATAACATAAAGATTTTATTTTTTGCTAGTTCTTCACAGATGGTGAGTACAATTCGGCATAACTTCATAAACATCATCCTGTATTTTACCAGCTGATGGCGCCCTCTGCCAGGCTCTCTCTTCTGCTGGTGTTTGGGAAACCAGTCAGAGGTGGACCTCCGTGTTTTCTCTGATCTCTGGTCGTGGCTACACCCGTCCTGACGTTCCCCGCGAATTTTATCCACGCCGCTCCGCCACATCCACTCATTTTTTTTTGCACACACGCTGCCTGACATACGGCGTCTGTCGGAGGCAGAAAGGTTCGGGGGGAAAGCAGGTCTCGTATTTGGATTCATGCGCGTTTCTGCGCTTTAAACCGCGCGGATGTGGTACCCGGACAACTTTGATTCCCGACGCAGAGACAAGCAGACAACAATAGATTATAAAACAGCCTGCTGCAGCTCAGCTGCAAGGTGAAGGACTGTGTGAAGAGCCGTGGATCTTTTGCATTTTCCCAGATCCAACAAATCCGGGTAATATTTAAAATTGAATTACAGGTGTTTTCACTTTAACTAATCACGTTTTGTAAGAACTACAAACTTGTTTCTTTTCATTTTCTTTTACTAAAATCTGCGTTTTATTTGGTAAAAATGGTTAGTATGGTGGCGTGTGGTGGTGATTTATGCCTGAATATTTAGATATTTTGAAGCGCATAGTGTTACTCGTATTATTTTAATTACTAAGCAACATTAAAAACAGGATCTCGTGTTTCTCTTTTTTTCATGAATGGCGCCGTGCCACCCCACAGAGAGCCTCGCCGCCCTTAACTGCCACGTCTTTTTCTTTCTCTTTTTTTTTTTTTTCTTCTTCCCACCGAGGTCAACTGAGGAGAGCGGCGTGTGCAGGAAATATGAGGAAAGGTACAGGAGGTGTTTTTTTTTTTTTTCTTCCTCCTTTGGGTGGGGTTTTGTCTCGCTTTATTGCGGCCGCGTTTGGGGCGTGCGCCATTTTCCGTGCGCCTTTACGCACGGGGATACCGACAAAAATTGATATTCTGATCAAAATCGGAGCCAAGAGATCTTCCAGAGAAAATGGGGAAGAAGCAGCCCTGGTGCCAAGCTCTGGTTGAGGTAGTAGTTTGTGCTGTTGGTCGGGTTGTCATATTACCCCTTGCGGAGATGACTGCGCAATCTACTGCCTTGCCGGCGCTGGTGATTTGCAACGAGGAAGCCACCTGGATCGACATGAGAGCCAAAACCTCACTATATCGTTCTTAAATAGAATGAACGGAATGCGTACTTTAGAGAAAAATCATGCATTTGTGATGTAATTGTATTACAATTAATTGAAATAAAGTGATTTTTTTCAAAGCTTGCATCATATGGATTTGTGCACATTTCATTTCAAGTCTTGTTTAAACGAATGTTGACTAGATCTTTTTTTTTTTTTTCGTTAGATGGTGATAGTTTTCACAGCGGGGAACGCACAGGTGGAATTAATAATAGCACAGCTCCATTAAGTGTCTCAGTAAGCCGTTACAGTAAACCAGCATGCACACAAGTAGGACCTCCTTTAAGTGGAGTGCAGCCGTCATCAGTACACTTCCACTTTCCCGACTGTGACAAGTCAGAATGTGCGCTGTGAAAAGAAGTCTGTCCTCAATACCGTGAGGGATTATGCACAAGTCAGCCAAAGTAACTGGAGTGCGTTTTAAACACATCTTACCAGGGCCTCTGTTGAAAATGGTGAAATAATTTTTTATTACTTGGACTGAACTTTTGAACTCTGGAGGGACTTCAGTATTTAAACCTAAATATAACCTAATAGTTTGGAACCCATTTATTTACCCCGCGTGGGGCTTTGGTGCAGCCCTGTAGTTCATCCACTGGGTGAAATAGTGCTACAAGCTCCCTTTCCACTCCCGTTCAAGCAACTTTTTTTTTTTTTCTTTCTGATTGGCTGCCCCTGAAAACAGAAGGTTTAAATGGCAGGTGGGTGAGGATTCTGTACAGTGGCTCACAGAGCTGTATGCCTAGTGTCCATATTAGGGATATCTGCTTTGACTGACCCGGAGAGGACCAAACAAAGAAAAGCTGCCTGATGCCAAGCGTTAAGAGCACTCTGAAGCCTGACGGGGATTATGTGTGTATATGGTGAACTCATTATTTAAAACTTTGGCCATGTTTAATATGAGCATCCACCACTGCAACATTAGATATATGAGAGAAAATAAGCAAAAGCAGGCATCTAGTGCCAAATCAGACATTTGGTGCCACAGCAGGTGATGGCCCCTCGTGAATACAGGAGCAGCTGAAAGTAGCTTTAGAAATGACGTGTTGTGTGTCATGGTACATACACTCACTGAACACATTATTAGGCACACCTTGCTAGTACCAGGGTGGACCCTATTTTGTCTTCAGAACTGCTTTAATTCTTTGTGGCATAAATTCATTAAGGTGCTGGTCCATATTGAAATGACTTACAGTTGCTGCAGATTTGTCAGCTGCACATCTATGATGTGAATCTCCTGTTCTACCACATCTTTAAGAAACCAGTTTGAGATGTTTTGGACTTTGTGACATTGCTGGCCTGTTGGAAATAAACCATCAGAAGGTACGCTGGTCATGAAGGGATGGAGGGATGATCAGCAGCAATACTCGGGTAGGCTGTGGCTTTTAAATGATGCTCAGTTGTTACCAAGGAGCCCAAAGTTTGCCAAGAAAATATCCCCCACACCATTACACCGCCATCAGCCTGAACAGTTGATACGAGGCAGGATTTCATGTTGATTACATCAAATTCTGACCCCATCATCCAAATGTTGCAGCAGAAATTGAGGCTCATCAGACCAGGCAACTTTTTTCCAATCAACTTTGTCCGCTCTTGGCAAGCCCGTGTGAACATTGTCTTGGTTTCTCGTTCTTAGCCTACAGGATTTCTTTGAGTACTCTAGCGAGACAGATAGAAGCAAGTGTCTTGTTGTGGATGATGGCAAAATGTGCCATCACCCCCCCCCCCCCCCCATTCCCCATTTTTTCCATTCCGCCATGTTGGATGTGAACTTTCCACCACTGTTAAAATGAACATTCCGCCACGTTTCCAATTTAGAGGTTAACATTCTACCATTTTGCCATGGTTTGCCTCAGTTTGAACTTCAGCAGGTCATTTCGATCATGTCTACATGCCTAAATGCACCGAGTTGCTGCCATGTGATTGGCTAATATTTGAGTTAAAGAATAGTTGAACAGCAGTTTCTGTGGCCCTAAACATACATAACTGAATCATAATCAAATGTGATATTACCTTGGGGAATTTGTAGTAGTTTTATTTTTTCAAAAAAAAAAAATACTGAAAGAAATATAAAAACTAAATATGGAAAATTCCTTTATTTTAAAACAGTATTGTGCTGTATTTTTATAGATTTTTTTTAAAAAAAAATAGTGAAGATAAGCATTTTAATTTCCCCAAATCAGTATTTTTTTTAGAACCTACTCATTAACCATGTGCAGTTTTCAAATGAGGCGATCATCAAATATTACCAACCGTAACAGTATTAAATAAACCGGTCACTAGTACACAAAGCAGTGAGGACATTCATCCGTTTCTCTGCACATTTCCTTTGTGGTTACACAGGAAATCAGTTTGAGCTAATGGCTTTTGCCCACATTTACCTCATCAGCATTATGATCGTACACATTCATCCAACTTACAGCTTGCTGTAAAAAAAAAAGAAAAGGAAAAACAACTGCCTTAGCTTGGTTAGTGTTTCCGGCAAAATGTTGGAGATTCAGTGAGCACTCTGTAGTTCTGCTAATGAATCCCTCTGCTGTTCGCTCTCAGAGCCCAGCTAGTCTTTTAGAGTCCAGTTGACCATGTTTGTTAGTTTCTGCTCCCCCACACGCAGAACCGAGGGAATCCAAACAGCAACAACACTGATTAGCTCCTATGCACTCCTCTTTTGTTTCCTGCTCCTTGAGATTGATTTGCACCGAGTGTGCAAAGATTTGGAAAACTATTGATTCTGTGCACTTAGGTGTTGAACTTTTTTTTTTTTTTTTCTCAGTGAGACAAACTACAAATTCATATCAGTCTTTAACATTTATTGTCTGTTTTTATTTCTGGAAAAGAAACACTGAAGGGAAAGATTTCTCCCCCCTCCCAAAAAAAGTCAAGAGTTGCACAAGGAAAACATTAAAAATATTTCTTTTTGACTTCATAAGTTATCTTCACGTTATATAAAATGTCCATTTCACATTCACAAACAGTTTGAGGGCAGCACAATGGTCACATAAAAATGGTTTCCCAATGGGCTTCAAATTTCCTCTTTGCTACAAAAAAAAAAAAAAGGTCAGCTCTTTGCATCTTTCTATAACCATCAGTAGCTTTAGGTAGGAAAAAAACACAACAGCAGCAGCAATGACAAGGTTCACAATACAGCAAGTTCAGAAAGTGAGACCTACAGCTGGCTGAAGGGACTACGCTGATGTTCAAGTCTAAGAGCTTCCTGTACACACCAATCCACTCCCACGTATTTACAAATGCAGTGCAACCAAGACCATCAGAGGACTCCCTGCCTTTAGAAAACCACTCTCAACAGGTTATCGACACGATAGTTGAACCTGAGTTGATGTCCAGCGGTTGGGTGGCACAATAGGATGACAAAAATAAAATATATGCTCATGTTTCCACATTCATCTAAGAGAAAAAGGCTTAATGACATAATAATAATAAACAGTCTAAAGCACAGGTACAAGGATGAACATTCAACACACAATGATGGGCCTGTCGGATGTTGATGATGTGGCGGCATCAGAAACATTAAGTCAAAAAGTAAAACATAAAGCAAAAATAAACCACTTATTGATAAATTAACAAATGCCAAATATCAAACTGATGGAGTATATTACATCATTTTAAAATGAAATGTTTCTTTTATGGAACATACATTAGGGTAAATGCACCATATGAACTTCAGGTAAACATGAATGACTGCTTCTTGGAGGAAGAATGTAGATCATTAGCTGCAAACATTGTGCAAGCTAGCATGATAAATAGCACATGTACACATGTTGCGGCTTAAAATAATTTTGAGAAATTCACGTATTTGCGGTCTGAGGGAGAGTGAAGTGAGAGGTTTGATGCCACACTCCGGTCTGATGACTAAATCTGGAGCTGCAGCGAGGAGCCACTTAGCTTAGCTTAGCACAAAATAGAAACAGCTAGCCCAGAAGGTTATGAGCTAAAACATGACCCAACTTTTAATATGTGAAACAGCAAAATTGAAGTTTTTACTCTCTGACTTTTGTACAGATTAAACAAACAAACAAAAAAACAGTAACATGTTAGTAAATTCAGAAAGTCATCAGCAAACTGATATTTCACCATTTCCAATCTCAGTGCTAAATAAAGCTAGGTGGCTGCTAGCTGAGGTTTCCTATCAACCAGAGATATGGGCAGTATCATTATTCTTATCCAAATCCATTCTCTAACAATAATAAAGATATTTCCTATAATAACAATGGCTTCCTTATCCTTTTCACATTTTCCATCTTTACAGTCAATTCTTAAATACACGTGTTTAATTAAAAAAAAAAAAACTATCAACAATATATTAATTACTTAAGATGGTATTTAGTTTTTCAGTGTTCTGCTAAAATATGCACATTTGCTTTTTCTCCATCTACAGCTTGGAATGAAACTTAAGGAAGTTTGTTTCTGCCACTTTTTTTTTTTTTTTTTGCTGTCCATAATTCAAAATTTCAGGTTAGTATCTCAGAATTTCGACTTAGTCATCTTAAAATTTCAAATTTAGACTTAGTAACTCAAAATGTTGGAGATACATGATGTGGAATTTTGAGATACCATGGAAATTTTGACTTACCGCTGATTGGTAGTTTTTTCATTTTTCCTTTCAGTGGTAGAAACAAGCTTCCACAGAAACATAAGAATTAACCTTTAATTTTCTGAAGTGCAAACTTCTTATCTTCTGTCAGTCCCTCATAGTCACTTTTATCTAAAGTCCACTGAATAAACTCAAAATGAAAAAATGTGGGGAAAAAAACAAAACAGTACATGGTTTGGTTTTATGTATAATCATTGGTATCATTTGATTTCTTTCCCTTCCTTCATGGCTATTCTCACCCTTTGGGTGTTGTGCCAAATGTCTGGAACACTAAGAACTCTCAGGGGGACATTAAACAAATAACATTATCAACAGTTCTCTGATACATTACACAAACACAAATTCAATCCATATAAATCAAACAGCAGTTTGAAACATTGCACCAATGCTCATAATCCCAGGCTTACATTATGCTACTGCATGCACTGACACACAGTAATTCACTACATCCACTCATGGTACCACATTTTCCCCAAACCTGTCCCCCCTGAAGGCATCATCATCTGTACTATGGTGAAGTACTAAAGCAAGAAACATGCAAAACTTGTAAAAGCAAAACAAAGCTTTCAGACTCAACCTTGATTGTATTTCGTGGTTTTTTTAAACTACCGTTATGAATGACATTTACTCCTCCCTGCTGCAGGGAATATTTGTTTCTTCATCCTTCCATGGGTCTTCGGTGAGTTATATGGGTTGGCCTAAAGTGCAGCTGCACTGGTGTACAAGTCATTTAATCTGTTGTTAAGTCAGCTATTTATTACTAAGAGAATTCCATCAATTTTAAAGGATTTAAGGATTTTAAAATGTGTGAAAAAAAAAGTATTTCTTTTCCAGGCCTTATATAAGGAGATGGGCACAACTTATGGCTTATGGCTCAGTCACGTGAGAGTAAAAATAGGACGGCAACCTCATTGCAACTAGGAGAGAAAAAAGTTGTCAGTTGTCCAATGATAGCATAGTTTTTTTGTTTTGTTTTTTTGCATTCAGCAACCAATTGCAAGTAATTGCGGCAACCAGTTGGCCACTCAGAGGTTCATCGCTGTGACTGTGCAATTGCCCTGTGACTTTCAATCACAGGTCACCTGGTTTGAGGTAAGTCTCTCTCAGGCAGATTGGTGAAGGTTTTGCAAACAATTGTAGTCTAATTTATAAAAGCGGAAGGAGTCAGTCTACACCAATGAATGCAACTTGTCTACGGCTCGCAATAGGGAATTTAACTAGTTGCCAACCGGTTGTGTTTTGGTTATATTCCTATATAAAAGCAAGGTTGCCGATCCCCTATGTTATTTTGCAGTTGCATCGCCATCCTGCAGCAACTGCCTCACTGTGTGTTATACATCTCTGTCTCAAATCTGAGGTTCTGGCTGGAACTGGACACACCAAAGTCAAGAAGATGGCAACTGTCCCCACCTTCAAAGCAACCATTTCAAAAGGCAACAAGATTGCAAATTTATTACACATGCTCACAATAATTTGGGTGGTGCTAGTCTCCAACCACTGTTTTTCCTTGTGTGACTGTAGCATTAAGTTAGCAAAAGAGCGCAGACATCAGACCCACATTTAAAGAATTTCCCAAATCTTGGACAAAAAAGAATTTCGTATCTTTCCTTATGCTAAGCTGTGTAATGCTTTAGCTCAGGGGTGCCCAAACTTGCGGCCCACGGGCCCCCTGCTTCCGGTCCGCGAATTATGTAAAAAAAAAAAAGAAACCCACATACAATTTGGCCCTTTAAGTTACTTTTTTGACATTTCACTTAACCCTCTTGATTGGAGGGTAAGGCGAAATGTCAAAAAAAGTAACTTAAAGGGCCAAATTGTATGTTTTTTTGACATAATTCGCGGACCGGAAGTAGTGGGCGGGGCCGGAAGCGGCCCGCAAGTTTGGACACCCCTGCTTTAGCTGCATATTTAATGGACAGAGATGAATAGTGTCAACCCTTTGAGCTGTCCCTTAATAGCAAACGTCAAATATCTAACACCATTAAAGAAAATAATTTCATAAAACTTTTAGTAAAGTAAAAATGATTTATAAAAACATGAAGACTTGATATTGGATTAAATGACTTGTCACAGTGAACTTTTTTTTTTTTTTTGGCTGTGCAGATGTTGTTGTGTTATGTTTGTTTACCAACCACATCAAACCTTCTCTCAACTCTTGATCCACACAGGCTCAGATCCCCTAAGGACTTTTTCTTAAATGGGGGACATTGCTTCTACACTGTGGATAACACACCTCTTCTTCTGTGCCCATATCAACACTTCTTTAATTTCTTCGGCAAACTTGAAACAGTTCTTCAGCAAGTGAGTCCTTAAAAAAGCCACACTGTGGCAAAACGGAAAATGCAGCTGACCTGTCAGCTTGGTCCATTTTCACAAGACGAAGGAGGTATTCTTTTTTTTTTTTTTTCCATTTATAAACAAGTTAGCCTACAAGAGAAGAAAGAGGACCAAATAAAGAGAGAGGAGGAGGAGCTCAGATTTATATAGCATTACCGGAGAGGTAAGAGGAAGGAGGGAAAGGGAGAGAACGCTTTTCTTCACTTCGGAAAAGCATTTGCTTCTTTGAGTTTTACCAGTTATATCTCGACAGTGTTGATTCAGGACATGATTTCAGTTAAATTATCTACTGTTTAAGTTTTCATGACTTTGGAGTCTCTTAATAAATTAACACGACGATGCTGACTGTAGTTCCCCTGAACTCCTGTAGAGAAATGAAGCACTAACAAATGAATGTTCCACCTCCATCTAAGGAAGCAAATAAATAAGAAGACTAAAAGGGGATTCTGAGTTCAGGACTAATCAGTCCTGCTGAGTCTACAGGCCCTTCTGTTCACTGAACTGCAGCATCTCTGTAACGCTCCTCAGGGCTGGCGGTTGCCGTACATGAGAGGTATGATGAAGACCGAGATGTCGTCTCCGGAGCCCAGACGCTCATTGGTGATCCTCCAGCCCCTGTCCCTCAGAACACCACGAGCTCGCATCACCAAATCCTGTGCTGCCATTGTGTACCTGGGCAACGGAAACACAGCAATGAAGCCCTTGCTATGCTATATGTTATTGTAATAAAGTGTGGCTCATTTGAAACTGTCTGAAATATATGTAAATTTAACATCACAGCCATGACATACATAAGTAGCTGGAGCGCTATTGTAATTTTAGTATTTTGACACTTTTGCTGTCTTGCCCACTGTGGACCGTATGTGGCAACAGGATACTTGAGCATCTCTGCACTGATGCACCACAATGTTTAGTCAAACTGTGCGATGATGCTGAAACCAAGGATGTAATCCTAATTAAAATATGCAGCACGGAAGCACAGTTTGCAAAGTTCATTTTTTAAAATAATGTAGCAAAAACGGAATAATGAGACAAAGGAAATAAAACAAAGGAAAGTTCCCACCTATGCAAGTCGTCAGGGTCACAGTTAGCAAGAAAGGTGGTGACAGCTTCAGCCACTTCCTGGTTGGAGAGGACATCCCAGAGGCCGTCAGTTCCCATCACGAGGACATCGTCAGCGCCATGCTCATAATGCGTCAGGTTGTACACCTTCACCTGCGCGACAAACCACAAGAGTCTCATCAGTTCAACTCAGTCAGTTCCTTTTTTTTTTTCTCAATAGTAATATTAATATTTATGCTTTCAGAGCTCATTCTAGCAAAGAGAACACCCTACTGAGGGTCTCAAATGACCTACTTTTAACAGCTTTTACACAATCACTGCATTCTCCTGCACTGTGTAGAAAAGTGGGTTAGTTTTAAGTGAAGTGCTCTACATCTTTTACATTCATACCTTTCAAATTCTCTGTTACTATGGCAAATACATACAGGTTTCACTGCTGCCCATTTTAGTTGTGGTGTTCCTCAAGGCTCTATCCTCGGCCCACTGCTAATCTCCCATTACTATCACGCCTATGCAGATAACACAGGAATATTTTCCTTTTTAGTCCAATAACCACACAGTTGAAAATCTGTTTGTCTGCCTCAGTCCTAAAGCTTAAAAAAGTTAATAAGTCTTAATAGTATTATTATTCACATTACTTTTAAAACTCTGCCTATCAGTTAGCATTAAATGGCCCTGTTCCAAATCACACCAAGACCAATAACCCCGTCATGTGACACGGGTGCTCTCTTAGATCCGTGAATCGCGGTTATGCCTAGGTGTTGGCTAGTGAGATAAAGTGACCAGGCTTGCATCATCTGGCAACATCTTAAGTCTATTCTTTTATAAGAAGGCTTTTATGTATTTTTGATATGTAGCTGCATTTTATCATCCTTTGCTTCTTTGATTTTTTTTGAAAATCTGTGGTTCTTTTTAATTTGTTTTCTTTCTGTGAAGCAATTTGTAACTTTGTTAATAGCAATATATATAGGCACATTTTTATAATTATGATATTTAAACTTACAGTACCCAGTACCGTGGGTCTTCAGAATTTTTTTTTTGCCCCCCATTTGATTCGGCTGCCTGTTGTGACTGCACACATCAACCCCTTTTATTACTTTGCTCTTGTGTTCACCGTTGAAATGCAGGATTGCTTCACCCTCCTGCCTTATTCACCACTCATTTCAAATTGACATGAAAAGCATAAAAAGGAATAGAAAAAGAAACTGCACTGTTGGATCTCATCACTATGGCTTTAAAATGCAGAAAATATGCAACTGTTTTCTAGAGTCATTTATGTATTCATCAACACGGGGGGAAAAAACAAAAACATGAAATGAATCAGAGCAAGCCATTGACTTCCATCTGGGTCATAATTCAAAATAATACATTACACATCCATTAATAAATAAGAGGCTCTATTATTTTTTCAACTCTTGCTTGCTATATTTTTTTTTCCCTGTTTCCAGTTTTGCTAATTGGCTTTTACAGATTTATTTCATTACAAAACAATGAAACAAAACTGCAATTTTAGTTAAGCCTTGCTTACTATGACTACAACAGATGAACTTATAAAATCTATTCTGCCCAACGCTTTACACAAAATGACAGCTAACGCTTCTATAACTTAATTTAATGCAGTTTTTCCCTTACAGAGAACATCTCAAGAGCCCCCCCGAGAGGCTTTGGTGAGAGGTGAGAGATGTGTTTGTGAGAGAAAGAGAGCAAGAGCGAGATCCAGACAGAGGCTCCGAGTGCTGCGAGGAGTTAAGACTTCCATGTGAACCTGGTATGAACCCCGGGTATTAATGAATTAAAGATCAAGCAGAGCGCTCCGGGAGGAAAAATGCAAAACTCTATAAGACAAACTGCATCAGGAGATGAAAGCGTTTTGAAACCAGCGCCAGACAGTCAGACAGGTGAGCTCAAGTTCTTCAGCAGCAGAGGACCTTTTTCAGACAGAGAAGCAGAAAATTGACATCTCCGGTGACTCTAGTGCAGATATAGCCGAGGCAGAAGTAGGTGAAGTCAACTGACTGACTTATTCCATCTGCAGTAACTTATATTTCATGGCATGAAGGTTTCTGGGCCTTTCTGTCCTTTCATGCACATATATGGAAAACCAAAAGGCAGTGGCAACTGACATGGCAATTTTTACATCTAAAATACTGGGAATAGAATGAAATGAAAGAGACGGGGTGCAATGTGGCTTGCACGGACAGCAGCCACTGCATGCAGGACCATATGAAATTTGTTATAAGAAGAGTATCAGCTGAGCCAACAGCTGATGTGGGCTGGCACAGATCAGCTGATTTGCCAGGACTGCAGGCAGAGTTACATAATTAAAGAACAAAAAGAAAAATCGACATCCTGTACTATGAGTATCTTTTACCTCCTGGGATTAAAAAGCCAAGAGACACATGCTATATGTGTACAAAGCAACTTTAAAAGCTGACGCACTGTCATCATACATTCACGCTAAGGACACACACAAAAAAAAGGAATAAGCACTCAAGGATATACTTATGTTTCCGGGCCAGTCCTTTGCAGGTTATCAATGATGACAGCGTTCATGCATGAGCCAATCACAGCTGTTCCCGTGCAACTAGATCATGTTGTTTAGAAATACTTTGTTAACATCACTTGCCCTAAATGCCAAGACCAAATCATATGCAAAGAGTGTTGCAGAGTTGCGTCTGCACCACAAAGTAACACAACTGAGTTATTCAATCGCCTGAAAACGCCCCACGGATGGGAGTACAATTAAAGCACGAAGGCCAAGAAAGACAATGCAACAGGCTGCTAACGTGACTCATCCACTGTCAACTTGGAAATCCATAAAAGTGCGTCAGCGTATCCATCCAGCTCACAAAGACGCACTGAAATCACCAACACAGTCAAATTCCACTTGGATGCCAAAGATGAGCATCCACCAAAAATTGTGAGTAGCAAATGCTGATCAACACACTGGCGAAAAGATATGTTGTCCACTCGTACAATTATTTTTCCAAATACCCACAATACCCACCTTTGCAGGGAAAACAGAAGGACCTGACAGCTGTCGAGTACTTTGCTTCAAGTTATGTTTTGCTTCTAAGAGATGCACTTAGGTGAATAAACAGCTTTGCCTGCAAAGATTAATTAACAGAAGTGTAGCAAAAAAATTTTTTCCAAGTGTGTTAAGTTTTGGTACATTTTTTCCCCCATCTTCTAAGAGACGCGCTGGATTACAGTGAATGAGGACCAATTTTATTTTGATGCAAAAATGAGCACATTATGAATGTGAAAGCAGTGTTATGTGTTTATGTCACGGTGCTATACAAACATTTGTGTTGCTTAAAAAAACAACAAAAAAACAACTGTGATCTCAGAATCAGAAAAATTGTGATAATCATTAAAAAAAAAAATGCAACAAAGGAAATTAAAAATAATTTTTTCCACACCATTTATCTGTGTATTTATGGGCCAAATAAAGTCAATAATCACTACTGACCCAAACTCTGTCCACTTCAGCTCTGATGGCGTGTCAACAGGTCAATTCTTACCTCAGGGCAGCAGGAGAGGAACGGCTTGATGTAGATGTTGGAGTCATGAACTTTGAGGTCGTGGTCACCGAGTCCGCGTGTCACACCGATGGTGGCCAACACCCGCGCCTGGAAGACAAACCGCTTGCGTCAGGTTTACATTTTTTTTTTTTTTTTTTTTTTAAAAAGCATTTAGCATTCTAGCTGAAGACACAAATCTCCTTCGGGGTTGCGTCAGGAAGGGCATCCGGTGTAAAAAAAACTCTCCCAAGTCAAACATGTGGAGCTCCCCGCTGTGGCGACCCCTTGTGACAAGAGAGCAGCCTAAAGTAAGCTGAAAGCCTCTGTTCTCTGTGGTTTAAATCTCTGGGCTCTTCTGTCAGACTCTCATTTGTGCAACCCGCCTCCTCCCCATCCATCTCTCCCTGATCTCTCTGAGTCCCATCCAAGCCTCCATCATTATCTTCACCATCACCAGCGTATAGACAGTGGGGGGTCCTGTCCTAATTCCTATCACTGCTGGGTCTCCGTTCTGCTGTGATGGTTTATCCGAGTCTGATCGCCAAATAGCTTTTATTCAAATTCTCAATCTCAATAAATCATTTTCATTTTTTCCCCCCAAATGATCACTGCTTATTGAACAGAGTGACAGGAATCACTCTGTTGCCTCTCAGTCATCACATACAACATCAACAATAAGTTCACAGTATTTTGGGCAACTGAATGCGAGAACAAAATGACAGATAAGAGCTTTTATAATATACCGTTTACATGGTTTGTTAGCCTTTTTTGTTGCAGCGTGTTAAGGGGCAACGTGTTTTTGCACGTTTTTGTGTGACTGCTGGTCACCACCGCTCTAATTCATCCCAGAGGTGTTCTATCTGGTCTGCACAGAGTCCTGACCTCAACCAGACAGAACACCTTTGGGATGAATTAGAGCGGAGACCGCAAGATAGGCCTTCTCATCCAACATCACTATCTGACCTCACCAATACGCTTCTGGAAGAATGGTCAAAAATTCCCATAAACACTCCTAAACCTTGTGGAAAGCCTTCCCAGAAGAGCTGAAGCTGTTATGGGCCCACCCATTGCAGCTAAATCACATTAAACCCCGTGGATTAAGAATGAGTCACTAAAGTTCCTATGCGCGTGAAGGCAGACGAGCAAATACTTATACAATAACGACACTACAGTATAGTGTGTTGTCAGTGCTGGATATCAGCATCCTCAATCATCAGCAACGATGAGTGAGTCGGTTTGACTGTTAACATACTTTCAGAGGGCACTGTGAGTGGGTGGCAGAGCTGGTGATAGTACAGTGTGAAAAAGCTTTAATTTTAGTTGGATAAATGGGTAAATATACAGTAGCAGCCTAGTGCAATCTTTCTGAGATGAAAAACATGTACTAAAAGAAAAGAAGCATTGGGGACTGAGATCCCCTGTAAAACCACTGCACTGCACTGATGATCACATATCTGGTATCAGCACGTCAAATGGGTTAAAAACGGATTTGTTAAATATGCGTCGCACTAACGGAGGACCGTTTTATATGGCAAACGCAACGGTGTCAAAAGTGCACTCAAACTAAACTAGTTTTTCAGCCATCACATTCTTGCGCAACAGCCTTGCTCTCTCTCATCCCTGTGATGAGCCTTTGTTGTGACCGCTCTTTGAATTCAGCAGCTATTCATCAGACAACGCTGGCGCTGTGTGGTCGTCAGAAGATGTTTTGCTTTCTGGAGCTTCGTGTTATGTCTCTCTCGGCATCAAATGGAATTGATTGAAAATATGAAACAAACGGACGTGACTGAGAATTTAAGGCGTTTTTGCTGCAATTTATTTGGCGGAGTATTTTCAGAGTCTCCTTCTCTCCTCTCCCCTGCTATCCCAGCGGGGATTAACTTCGCTTCTCGGAGAGACGACTGTCATCTCCCGAGTGGTGTGTGTCTGTCTGTATGTCTGCGTGCGCGTGTGTGTGTGTTAGATGTAGTGTTGCTGCTGGAGTGAAATAGATGGACCGTCTCCCCTCTCTTCTAAGTGAGGGTGTGCGCTGGCACACGCACATGCACTCACTGTGTTACACATCAGAGTGTTCGCCCACTCTCTGGGAGGCTGGCAGGCATGTAGTGAATGTGTGTGTGTGTGAGTGAGTGAGAGAGACTGACAATTTTTTGGAGCAAGTGATTTTTCTCTGCACTTCTGAATTCCACAGTAGACATACAAGGCTTGGAGAAGACACACACGCTCACTCAAACTCGCACGCTTACCTTTTTCCCTTCTCCGTATATAAGAGGAAACTTGAGATCTTCATCCTCAATTGTCTTGTAAGCCCTGCGCATGAGAAAAGAAATACAGACCAAGGCGATGAATTTTTCCCTCTCATTCTCTTTCATAGACACACTTTTCAAAGTATGTATATATTAATTATGTTCGACAGATGCACATAAAAAGCACACACACACTTTCAAAAAGGAAAAAGAAAAACTTCGAGATCTCATTCCTTCCCCATCTTTGTGTCACAGTAGCTTGAGGCAAATATTTTGGTCTTCAACAGATCCGCAATAAACACATTTTACAACCTCTTCCCTAAGATGCCGTGTATTGTACTACAACAACACAAATGTTTCACATCCAACAGAGACCCAGTCAGACCTTCTCTTATAATCCAGGAAATATTAATCACATCATCACATGAACAGACTAGTTTTAACAGTTTCCCACTACTTAAGTATATATATAAAAAGACCCCAAAGCCATTATGCTATTTATGCACATCTACATGTAAATTATATTCCTATGTATGTGGCACGGTGGACTCATCCATAAGGTCTCCTGGACTGTCGCAATGCCTAACAATGCCCGAAGCACATTTTTGTGTGACGGCTGGTCACCTCAGCAGAGAAGAACATGGGGCAGCAGTGAGAAAAATTCTGGGTTTGATCTACTTGCTACAAAGTCCAACAAGATGAGCCAAAACAAAAAAAAAAAAAAAAGTTCACAGATTAAAGAAAAAAAGCGTATTTTTTTTGATTGTGTAGCCCTTTTTTGTTGCTTTGGCTGCCACGTGTTAAGGTGGCTGAGGAGTCTGGAGGAACTGCTTTGTACGCAGCCAGGACAAAAAAAAAAAAAAACTCTGTCTGTACATTTAAGAATTCATCCTGCTGCTGCTGCCATCTATCATCAATGCTGGATATCAGCATCCTCAATCATCAGTAATGGGTGAGTCGGTTTGAAATGCTCGCCCTACTGTTACCGTACTTTTAGAGGGCACTGTGAGTGGGTGGCAGAGCTGGTGGTGACTGGTGACAGTACAGTGTGATATAGCTTTAATTTCTCTTGGATAAATGGGCAAATATAAAGTAGAAGCCTAGTGCAGTGTAACATATGCACAGTTGTTACACTTGGCACAGTGCAGCCATACACTCATTGGCATGAATGTCTTTTATATACTTTAGGGCTTTTAATGATTTCTTTGAATGGTTCTTTTGAATTGGGCGCACGAGTTTGAATTCATTTTGCATCGTCTCTAATCCACACAGGGTCAGAAGTATACGTACACTCACTTAAATCTTTTAAGTTTTTACACTATCTTTAACTTGACAAGGTCTAATAACTTCTTATTAGTGATCGTGATTGACTACAATTGGCAGTTTCTCTTTGCCAGCGTAAAAACGATTTGTTTTACTGCACTCATTTGATTGAGCAATACTCTGAACAATGGGAAAGTCCAAGAAACTCAGTGAGGATCCAAGAATGCCTTCTGGAGAAAGGTTTTATGGTTAGACGGGACAAAGATTGGCCACAATGACAAGAGGCATGTCTGGCGGAGTAAAGATGAGGTTTTCAAACCTAAGAACACTGTACCAACTGTCAGCATGGTGGTGGTAGCATCATGCTCTGGGGCTGTTTTACTGCCAGTGGTACTGGTACATTGCACAAATTGGATGGAATAATAAAGAAACTCCAAATCCT
The DNA here is from genome assembly GCA_034780415.1 of Cichlasoma orientale. Lineage (NCBI taxonomy): Eukaryota > Metazoa > Chordata > Actinopteri > Cichliformes > Cichlidae > Cichlasoma > Cichlasoma orientale. The sequence continues at coordinate 247,803 of JAVDPK010002144.1, forward strand.
TCATCTTCACCTCAAATCAAACAGCTCGACGGTTGAAACTTGGACACAAATGTGCATTCCAACAGGACAATGATCCCAAACACACATCAAAACTGGTTTTGGCTACCATTAAACTTCTGGAACGGCCTTCGAAAAGCGCCGACCTCAACCCTACTGAAAATTTATGGACTACGCTTAAAAGCCGGGCCCATGCCAGGAAACCAACCAATTTAAATTAACTCCACCAGAGTGGTCAAATATAATCAACATCACCAAATATCGGTATCGGTATCGGTCAGGCTCTGATCTTAACTGAGGATTGAGCAGCAAAAGAGACACTGATTTCTTTTTCCAGCTGTCATAAGCTCAACAACTGAGCTAAAAGGAGAAATCATTTTTGACAAACATTTGCAGGGTGCACAGATGCACACTCAAATTAATGTAATAGAACCCCATTTCTGCTACAAAGGTCATACCTAACATTTAGCCAGAAACAAGTGAAAGTCCTTCTGTGTTGTATTTACAGACTGTCTTAATCAAATATTCATTTATGATTGTCCTATTTATTACTGGAGTAGTCAGACTTGTTGTGCCTAGAGATGAACACATACTGTAGGTGAGAAACGGAGAATTACACACTTCTAGGCTTTTGATTTCACTTGCATCTCAATGCCAGAGTGACTCTCGAGAGCGCGATGACAAGTGTTTTCGGCGCTGAGAAATTTAGCAAGAAAGCTAGGGGGAGGGAATCTCAGGATCCGCAAGCAAGCAACAAAAAATAAGTTCAGAAGTGCACAAAAGTGGGTGGGGAGAGAGATCTGAAAAGCGTACTTAGAAATGGAGCTTTGATGTCAGACTGAAAGACTCCCTGGCTGACGCTGATGTACTTAAACTGGCTAGATTAGGTTTGGCGTCACCAGTCAGTGGAGAATATCAACAACTTCAAACAGCTTCATTATCTGACCAGGGTTTGCTCTGTCTGTCAGTCCACGTCTCTTTCTGCCCATCTGTCTGTTTCAAAAGTGAGCGGTGCACTTCACCCGACCCGCAGGCAAGGCTCTCTTTCTGTCTGGTTTCCCGCCAGCTGCAGCTCTACCTCTGCAGCTTCTTCATCCATCAGCCGCCCTCCTGCTTGCTTGACAGACGAACGTAAATTAAAGACGATGCAAATTTTTTTTCCCCTCTCCCACCATTTTATGTTGAAAGCGAGGGAGCTTCTCAATGAGAATTCTCATTTTCAGCACTGAAAGTTTACTTCTTGCAGGAAACAAGTCACAGTGGCCAAAAGAAGAGCCACCTAATCATTCGACTTACTTCAATATCATTCTCCAGCTGCCTAAATTTCCTCAGCAAATCACGGCAAAATAACCTCAATTGAAAGCTGAGATATACGGTTGTGTGAAAAAACACATCATAACTGAGGGTCTGAGATGTAGCTCTGAGTATTGCACAGTCTGACTTTGATGTGAATTTCCTGGCAAGATTGTGCCATTGTGTTAACACACACCTGAATGCTCCAGACCAGCAAACTACCAAACCTTCGGCTTCTACAGAGGGGCTCACACCCGCTGATGATCAATTAATCAAGTGCACTGATTATCAGCACCTGGCCGCTACTTACCCTCTTAATTCCTATGGCTGGGGCAACACTCACACCACACTCACTTTTAAAATAATGCCAGGCACTAGAAGCCGACAAGTCATTTTTAGTTTAACAAAATAAGTTAAATGACTCGGGTTCATAATGTTTACATGTTCTATTCTTGTCTATAGAAGACAATATTTGAGAACTCTTCCTTCACTGTTAAAAGAAATGTGATTAGTAACTCAATAAATTTTTATTTATATAGTGCCAAATCACAAAAAAACAAACAAAACAAAACAAAAAGTCGCCTCAAGGTGCTTTATATTGTAAGATAAAGACCCTACAATAATTACAGAGAAAACCCATCAATCAGAACGACCCCCTATGAGCAAGCACTTGGCGACAGTGGGAAGGAAAAACTCCCTTTTAACAGGAAGGCACCTCCAGCAGAACCAGGCTCAGGGAGGGGCAGTCATCTGCTGAGACCGGTTGGGGCTGAGGAGAGGGAGACAGGACAAAAGACATGCTGTGGAAGAGAGCCAGAGATTAATAATAACTAATGATTAAATACAGAGTGGTGCATAAACAGAGTAAAAAGAGGTGAATGAAAAAGAAACAGTGCATTATGGGAACTCCCCCAGCAACCTAGGCCTATAGCAGCATAACTAAGATGGTTCAGGGTCACCTGATCCAGCCCTAACTATAAGCTTGATCAAAAAGGAAAGTTTTAAGCCTGATCTTAAAAA
>JAVDPK010002144.1:250212-261798 GCA_034780415.1 Cichlasoma orientale
AATCCTCCAAAACAGTTAGATACAACAGGGTCAAAAAAGCTCCAGTAAGTGTATTGTTTTGATTATAATATTTAAAATTAAATATATTGTAGCAATATTGTTTCATCTGTGAAAGGTGGCAACCCTAAGGCTAACCGACTAGTACTTCTGGTACCGACAAGTGACAATAATGACGGTTAGTCGTCTAGTCGACTTGTTGTGCAATTCCCTAGTGTTTACTTTAGTCTAAACACAGAAAAAAAAAACAAAGGAACAAATCAATGCCAGGCCAAAAGCCACCAAATGATAATGAAATGTCTGCAGGCACTTCCATTTCACAGCAGTTTCACCAACTTCACGTTTGGAGAATACACACTTGTGAGGTCATGGTGGTCTTTAGTCTGCTTGGCAGATATTGGTCATTGACAGCAACAAACATATGAATCCCCTTGTTATAATATTGACACAATAATATTTCAACACAGAACAAAAGATCTTCACAACTCAGATTTTTATTTTATTTTATTTATTTATTTTTTGGATAAAGCTGAGTGAATGATCTGTTAATTTGACTTTTTAGGAGACCGAGTAGCGGTCTTCACTTCTTCTTTTTCTTTTTGGGTTTTTCCTCCAGCGTACTCTCATTTTGGGCCTCAGGTACATCTAGATTGGCGACACTGGCCTCTTGTTCTTGGTTTTGTGGAGTCTCCTGCAGAGACAGTAAGGTCTGCTGTAGTACCTTCGTCTCTGCTTCTATGTCCTTCAGTTGGCTTGTTATGGCCATGTTCTCCTGTTTTTGCTTCTCTGTCATCTCCATGAAGGAAGCTTTGGTGGCTTCTAGCTGCTGTTTGAAGCGCTGTGCCTTCAATTCATTTTTTTCACAAAGGGCCTCACTGGTGCAGAGCTTAGCTTTGAGCTCTGCAATTTCACAGCGGGCTCGCTCTTCTTCTGCTTTGCGTTTAGCAGCCTCCTCTTCCAGCTGTTCCTGTGCTTTGAGGAGCTGCTCCTGGAGCTGGTCAATCTGCTCCTGCTGTATGTTGCACTGGATCTCTGCATCTGCTGTGCTCACAGTGCCTTCAACAGGAGCTGCACTCAGCTAAGGTGTGAAGTTTTCCTCTGTGCAAGACTCATGTCTGTTCCCGCGAGCCTCTTCCAGCTGTGCTTGAAGAACTTGAATCGTTTCCTCTGCATTCTTTCTGCAGCAGTTTAACTGCAGCTGAACCCAATCCAGCTGGTTATTGTATGTGGCAGCTTTGTGGTTTGCAGCTGTCATTTTGCAGTAATTTGTTTTCTGCAAGTTCTGAGACTCCTGCAGTTGGAATCTCAGGATAGCAATCTCATCTTTCTCATTACATGGCGGTCTGCCATCATTGGGTCTGAAGGGGAGATTGGCCTGATGATGCCAAGTTCCATCACTGGGTCCAGGGTTTCTGCCAGTGTCCAATGAAGTCTCTTCACCTGCTCCAGGGTTTGCTTCTCTGGGGTTGGTGTTGGTGTTTTGAAGCTTCTTATACATGCTTCTCATCATGGCAATGTCCATTGAAGTTACTTCTCTTGGAGGAGGGTTTCTTTGGACGGTTGAGTTGGTGTTATCTTCTGCGTGTTTCTTGTATTTGCTCTGACAGCCGACTTGTTGTATGTTCCTTCTTTTGTGGGTTCACAGTTCCAAGTCATACTAAGCAAATGGAACGTGCCTAAAGACTAGTGTGAGGACATCACGGTTCTTTGATGTGTTTGATGTCTCTCACATTTCATTTGCAAATGACAACTGAGTGCAAATGGAATGTCATAGACTCAACAGGGAATCTATTTTTCTTTCAAAAGAAAACGTCCAACAAACCTACTTAAATAATAGTATTTTTTTTTTTGTAGGATATGCTAAAATTACTAATAAGAAGGCCAACTCTACCAGATAACGTCAGGAAAGACTACACAAGCAGTTCAGAAACTTCAAGAAATGCTTCAGCATCAACATCTTTTTACATCTATAAAAATAACTTCTTTTTGCCCAACCAAATTTGGACAGATTCTTTGTTGTATTAAAGTCTATCCTAAAGCAACAATGGAAGTTTAGAAAAGTTGGGCTCTTTGGTATATCGTGTAGTATCAATCTGTAAGTCAGGACAGGACAGGTTTTAAGGGGCATCCACTCAGGAGACGCTATCAGCAAATTCAAAAAATGAAAAGCAAAATAAGCACTGGTCATTTGTAATTGGAATTATAAAAAATGCCTCCTTAAATCTCCACCCTTCTTAAGTTCTAAGGTTTTATATATATCAAGACATAATAAAAATCTTCTGGTCCTTACCAGATCTTAAAAAGAGGGAAATACAACCTCAGATGAAATATAAAACATGACATATTACTCTGGGTCATTGTTTATTTAACGATGAGTAAGCAAATGCAGAAGCTGTGTGTGAAAAACTAATCCCACTCTTACTGTTTCCACAGGAATTAAGAAAGTAAGTAGCAGCCAGCTGTTGCTAATCAAATGCACTTGATTAACTGATCATCAGTGAGTGTGAGCACCTCTATAAAAGAAGAACTTTTAGCAGTTTGCTGCTCTGGAGCATTCAGCTGTGTATATTCTGTATTAATTATTATTGTGTGTGGGTTCCTGTACTTTAACTGTAATTCATAAGGTTTTAAAACAAACAAACAAACTTTTTTACAATATATTTTTAATGTGTATACGTTCTGGGCCCATGCCCCTTTGCACAGAAGATGATACATGCTTAACATCTATATTTACTCAGGATTATATTTTTATGCCACTGATATTTACAGCCCTGCTCACCCTGCTAACACTTTGCCCGAGCTTATTAAGTTACTGGTAATCCAAACCAAACATTTCCTACTGCCACTGCTTTGCACTGAAACCATGTATGCAAGTGTCAACACATTGACAGGCTTTTAGCAATCACAGGAAATACACTGTGCAGCATTTGCCACTACAGTTAAATAAACAAACAAACAAACGAAAAACATATAAACAAACAAACAAACAAACAAACAAACAAACAAACAAACAAACAAACAAACAAGAAAACAGTCTTTTTTTTTTACATTCATTTATGAGGCCTAATGGAAGAAGGACGAGCAGGCATGGTGAACTTTTTGATGTATAGTTTCTGCACACCAAGGGAATACGTTGTGTGGAAAATGCATAGAGGAGATCCATGTAACATGGCATCATCCATTAACCAATGAGAGACCAACTGCGTGCGTTGTAAATATGCACCAGTGGCTCATCTGTGGTAGTAGGCCGTTAAGGAGTGCTGGCCAAAATATTAAACGGAATTAACACCAATATCTACAGGCACTTATTTTTAGGAGTGAAATCGCAACATTTCAACTTTAAAGACCGCCTTTGATTGGATTTTCTATTTTTGAACGCGTGAGAGAAATACACCCAAGCAGAATAGAAGAGCAGCAGAGCCACAGAGGTACTAAGGATCTATCATCTAAATATTATTCCGTGGGGAGTCTTTTATGGATGCTTTAAATTGGGTGATTTTATGACTGCAGCAGTCCATGTAATATAATCACATTAAACCTCCTAAAAGAACCTCCTAAATTCCCCTTATGCTCACCTGATTACCACAGATCTGACGTGGGAATCAAACTGTGCCGACCAAACTAACTGTAATTAAAACAACTCAGTAAAGACTACCTCAAGTCCTACTAAACAACAGTTATCTGTTGACCCTTCCTTTGTCACCACAGCCTTTTGTGGTGTCGCCTGTCCTCTAGCTACATGTATACTGTAGCTTTATATCCTGCCAGCCTATCTGGCTGCCTGAGGGCACTTAAGGTGTCTACTGCTAATTCCACCTGAGCCCTTAATTACCTCATTAATTTAGACTGACAGGGTAGGTTAAAACCCCTCTGTGATCCCCAGGCTCTATACATGGACATTAGCCACTGAATGGGAGGCCATAACCTCAGTCTCCCTCCTTCAGACCCCCGAGTGTTTAACAAGGTTTATACCTAATCCACAATTTTATCTTTATGGATCTTGAATCGGTTTCTGTTGAACGAGTTGAAAGCAGTATAATTATTGATTGGCTTACATTTAAACCAACATCATCTTGGCTACAGTGGAAAGTCTTGTCTGAAAGATGGGTTTAGGCCCAAAGTGGCAGCTAAGCTAGGATAGCCCCCCTTATGAAACCATCAGTTGAGGATTTCTACTGTGGCTTTAGCTAAGCCACCTCCTATCCGGATCCTTTTTATAAAGACGGTCATTGAAGGACAGAGAGCGAGAGAGGTACAATGGCTTGAAGCCTTCTGGAGATCATATCTAGACAGAAGAGTAATAAGGAGAGGGCTAAGAGGAGGGTTATTGGTCTGGCTGGATGACACGAAGGAGGAAGAAGGGCCATCACATATGTCCAGCCTTGACTGCATGGTATTAAAGAGAGAAGGGGGGAGATGGACAGACAAAGATAGAGCGCAGACACTGAGGTTGTGATAGTGAAGAAATGGCAGAGAGGAAGATTGATGGTTGACTCGCCTCAGCTAGGTGATTTTTTTTTCTTCCACACGGACAGCATGCAGGAACCTCCACCTCTGTCACAGATGGTGATGGAGGAGATGACAATAAAAATAAAGATAGAATAACAAATGGAGAGATGGTTTGTGATAATGGTGATTGTGGGAGGGGAAGGAAATTGTTGAATAGAGACGAGGAAAAGGGATTTGTTTTGATGAAAAATGAAAATTAGAAAACAACAGGTGTGAATTAAAAGGCCCGACTCTAGGTGTGTTTCTTAGGAGAGCGGCTGATAATTTGGAGGGTGGGCTTTGTCTCATGTGCAGAACGGGGCAGGAAATGAATTATGAATAGCATAATTCCATTTGGTATCATATGGAGTTGTGCAATTAGCTAATAGGTGTATGTTTTCTTGAAATATTTGTGGTGTCTAAGTGTAAATCAATTAAATGCACTCAAGCTACAAGAACCAAACAATTAATCTGACAGTTTTATTGCTACTATTATAGTTAGTGAGGGTATTAAATAAGGTTGGACACTGTGATCTACTCTATTCTGCAGTCATTTTAAATGTGAGCACAGCTGATCTCACAGAACAGCTGCTGTCTTTAACCTGGATTTGATCGGAAGCCATGAAAATTAGAGCAACTCTAATGTGACCTTGATTCCATTAAATCTCAGTTTTTGTAAGGGCGGTCTGCAAAATGCAAAACTGATCAAAAACACTCACCTACATACGTGCTCGTACACTGGCTCATATCATGCAGCAATGGTGGGCCCCGTCCAGCGGGCGTGACTAAACCAGAACGTGATGTTATAGACATTGGTGTGCATCAGTGTGGACATGATTTTGCCAAATTGCACAGCACACTTGTCAAGCTTGGTGGAAAATCGGCATCACAAACATGTTGCTTGAAATGAATCGCGTCTTAATTGTTTCATTTCAAATCTAATGACATGGCACACAGAGCCAAAATTACGGAGTGTGTCACTGTTAGAATGTATCCAGATCTAAGTGTAAAATATGTCCTATTAAATTAACATGAACATCGCCCGCAACACTGAACTCAACATGTTATAAACATTGCAAAAAATACAAGCGATATATTGCATTTTTATATATGCATTTTTTAAAAAATCTATTTCTTAAATACTTAACTTAGGGGGGCAGAGGCGAATGGAGCTTAGCTTATTAAGCTTATTAATACATAAAGATGAACAAAGCTGGGCACACAAAACAATGAACACAATCTTTAAAACCAGAGTAGGATGCAAATTTAGCTCAAACAGTCAAATGATTTTCTTGAGATTAAATCATTTGCCTTTGAAATGGTTGCTTCCAAGATGGAGACCAGGTCTGCAACCACTCGCAGTCAGCTACCATCTTCAAAGCAACTTTGGTGCCTCAAGGCTGCGATAAAACGGCAGTAAAACAGAATCAGCGTGTTATCAGTTTGGAGGTGAATGGGGTGAAGTTGGCAATGACGTGCAATCTGTTTGTGATAATACGGAAATTAACTGTAAAAATTTGGTGAAAATTGTAGATCGGTTTCTGTCCACATGAACAGAAATTCACATTAAGTACTTACATTCAGAGTCCAGTGAGAACCTCATAGATTTGAAACAGAAATTCTTCCACAAATTTCAAGTTGCTGCAGGACAGCAACTTGAATGCAAAATGACACAGCTGCTTGGCAACCTTGCTTTTATATATGAATATAACCAGAATGCAACGAGCTGACATCCAGCTGAGTCGAGTCTCCTATTGCAAAGAGACATATCACAGACAAGTTGCCTGCATTTGTAAATTAGACAGCAACTATTTGCAAACCTTAGTCAGTTTGTCTGAGAATGATTGCAGTCAGTACAAGGCAGACCGTAATTGTTTGGAGACAGGTTGCCTCCAACCAGGTAACCTGTGCAGTTGCCTTGCAATTGAAAGTGGTCACCCAGAGGTTGACGGCGTTGTATGTTCAACCTCTGGGTGACCAGTTGGTTGCCATAACTACTTGCAATCAGTTTCTGACAGCAAAACAATTCAATGCAGTCATGAGGCAACCACCCAACCTAGTTCCAAGGAGGTTGCTGTTCTATTCGTACCCTAGCGTGACTGAGCTATTAAGGAGCTGCACCAACCTTACACAAACATGTGCACTATGAAGATTTACTAAGTATGTGTGTTTTAGCTAGTGCTTTTGATTTTCCAGCATGTTTAGGTCGTCCTCTGTTTAGTCTCTCCATCTCACCCTTAACTTTCCTTTTCTTCTGACAGCCTATTTCATCAATCAGCTTCAGTGTTATTGGTGGAGTAGTGGGCAGCCGTTTCATGACTTGCCTTGTGTGCACCAGCACCGCAGGCATGGTGGTGAGAGCAAGAGACAGCAATGAGGGCTCTATCAACTGAACCCTGCGTGTCATTATCATATCATCTTTATTCAAGCTGACTTTTCATAGAGGGCCAAAATGACCAGGCCACTGAAAAACGGACCGGTGGTCCTAACAGGCAGTACACCACTCACCCAGTCCTACTCGATAATAATTGTTATATTCAATTATTAGAACTCTGCTCAAGCAGGAGACAAGCTGAAAAAAAGTTTAAAGGGAAAAAACTTCATCAAAGCAAAAAAGTGTTGTGGCAGGTCCAGGCCCATGACCGATACAATTTTACAGATAGCAGCAGAGCAGAGATGAGAAGTGCACCGACTCCACATTAGTGTCTGAGTTGAAGACACAGGTGGGTTTTTAACCTGTCGTTTTTCTAATTCGAAACGCGACAGGGAGTCCTGAGTCGTTTTCTCAGGCAAACAGCCTTATTACATTCACAGTGATCATTTTCTGTCCATCGGGCAGAGGTAATTAGGTTCCCTACTCACACTGTCTCGTTCAGTGTCTATAATATCTCATCAGAGAGAGTGCACTATATAGACAGTAAAAAGAGGGATTATTATAGGAAATATAGCCCGTGGGTGTTCCTGCCAATGACAACCACCATCCATGCATTCATGTGTGTGCGTGAATGTGTCCTCGGAGACGCAACCAACGCACTTGGAAATAGACATACAGGAAAATTACATTGTTACGTTCATATAAACTTTAACTTTCTTGTGTAGTAGTACCAAATGATAAAATTCAAGGATTTGTTTTCTGAAAGGAAGGTGCAAACATCTCTTCATCTCCGAGCATCTTATTAAGACATAATTGTGCTTCTGAGCGCATAAATAGTAGGGTACAAAAATAGACTTGGAAGGAAGAGCACAGCATTGGACTTGCATATGATAGAGACAAGTTTTGTTTAGGTCGCGCTTGCTGTTGTTGTGATTGTCCTTACAGCGTGTCCTCTGGTGTCAGTCAATAGTTTGGTACCTGCGGATTTGACTCCTCTCCTCTAACACATGACAAGGGACCCGCCGTGTACTCTGTCGGACTGGCTCCCTTCTCTCCTTCGCTCTCCTCCCTCTCCACTCCCTCTTCTCTCGTCCGGGGGTTATCCGCATATGACACCTGCCAGAGCGGCAGTGTAATAGGAATCTGGCATTTCATTTCTCACCTGCAGATGCGACCTCTTCTCCTTTCTCACCTTCACACTTTAACCTTGAATGTTTACACTCATTTGGGACCTCTGAGTATCCGCAGTCCACCCCTGAAAACACAATCCAAATGTCAGAGTGAGCCATGAAACTAGGTGACAAAGAGGGAGAGAGAGAGAGAGAGAGAGAGAGAGAGAGAGAGAGAGACCACCAAGCAGAAGCTCATTTTTTATTAGTTTACTGTGAGGTACCGACAACAAGCTTAAAAGCGCCTTTTGTCATCCTGACTTGCCCGCGTTCCAGAAATGTCCGGGATCGGGCCACGGGGCATAGGTGATTTTGTTGTAACTGACAGTTTCTGCAGTAGCCTTCTTCTTCTTCTTCTCTTTCCTCTTCTTCTTCTTTTTTCAGGCTCAGTGAACTGAGAGAAAATGACATTTAATTACAGGAGAGCAGTCACGCAGTTCAGCTAATTACGATCCCGGGAGTTCAGTCATCATATCTAATTAACTTTCACTTTCATGAAAGCTTAATGCAGCACCATAGCTAGGCGCTGCATGTGCCACACTTCAGGAGTATTGACAACTCTTTGGAAATTAATTTTAAATTATTTTTTTCTCCTCGTTTCTCCATTTTTTTTTTCAAACGCAAGAAAACAGTGGAGGCATTTTTAAAAAGTGTTTTGCTTGCTTGTTTTACCCATGACGCCACAGAAGAAAATTCAAGATTGACCTAACCTTGCATTATGCTTAAATAGAAATGAATATAATCAATCACTTGGATGGTGGTGGCAATTCATACTCCTATTGATTGTTAAATGCACTCTGCATAGTCTGATTCACATTCATTATGACACTCTCAGAGGACAATCAATTCATTATTATGCTTGCCCTTCACCACGTTGATAGTGTGCTTACTGGGGCATAATCCTCAAAGTGCACGTGTGAATTTTTTGTATTGTAATTTTGGAGCAACTTGGAGACCTACATCTGGATGGGTTTGTGCAGCCCTTTGTTTTTACTATTTTTAAGCCGCAGCTAAGCATATTGTTTTAATCCAGTTATGTGAAAAAGGAAGTTTTCACAGGACTCTCTGAAGTCCCATGAAAAAATAACTACACCCTCACTGCTTCCATAGGAATTAGGAGGATAAGTAAGGGCCAGATGCTGCTTATTAAATGCACTTGATTGACTGATCGGCAAGTGTGTGCACCTCTATAAAAGCAGGAGTTTTGGCAGTTTGCTGGTCTGGAGCATTCAGGTGTGCGTTAACACGATCTTCCCAGGAATGAACGTCCCAGAGAATTTACCGCAAGGTCAGACCGTGCAATGCTCAGAGGAATTGCAATAAATCCAAGAGCTACATCTCAGACTCTACAGGGCTCAGTTAGTGGTTTAAACTTTAAAGTTCATGACAGTGTGAAGATGGAACATGGAAGCACTTCTGGAACAATGTGTTTTGGAGAGACAAAACCAAAGTGGAGATGTTTGGCTATTATATGCAGTGCCATGTTTGGCAAAAACCAAACACAGCATAGCAACACAAACACCTCATACTGGGCACCTTGTGGTCGTTGAGTGCACTAAAATATTCTAGAGTCAGACGTGTGGCAAACTGTGTCATGCAATTTGACCCCCGTTTACTAATATGTGCATGGAAACATTCCTACACAATACACAAATTACTGTCAGATTTATAAGACATGCTCACCGGCACATATTTTGCTCTTACCAGTGTGTGCAAGTTAATAAATCAGAATAAATCCTGAACTTACAGGTTTGTGCAATCTGCATAGAATCTGCATACTACCCTGCCCCCGTTTCTCTATATAAGTAAACACATTTACCTCCAGGTGAAGAAAGTGGTGATGATATTGTGAGAGAGAGAGAGAGAGAGAGAGAGAGAGAGAGAGACCAAAAAAAAAAAAAAACCCCAAACACTCCAGCTGGAATAACGGAGTTTCGGACTATCGTTTCCCTCGAGACATTCACTGCGGCTCAAGGAAAAAAAAGTTTGGACATCAAGGTTGATATGAAAAAAGACTAACAGAGTATGAGAAAAAGAAGAAAACAAGTGGAGGACGAGGAGAAGCTAAAATGTCAGCCTGAGATGAGAAACTCACTGCAATGAAAGAAAAAAAAAATCCAGATTCTCTGTGGGACAGCGCCTGTGAGCGATGACCTCCAGCAACGATAGAAGTCATTTTTAATGAAAGATAAGGTCATTTAAGATAATATTAGATAAGGAGTATTGGAATATGTTTAAATTATAAGGTTGGAGCCTTCACTTTTACATTTAGTATTTTGCTTTCTTGACATGCATTTATTTATTTTTATTTATTTAATTGTAATTCTGAGCATTTTGTAGCTCTGAAATTTATAAATAATGACCTAAATGAAATAATAATAATAATAATAATAATAATAATAATAATAATAACAGCCCTACTTCAAAAAATTCAGTCACAGATTGCGGCTTGAGAATTGGAGTCAAGCATTCATTAATCAGCATAACAACACGGTCAACAGATGAGTGAACTACTGTACAGGAGCTGTGCTTGCTAACAATGGTCTCTGGAGCTTGAATTTTGATGATAACAACTATCAAACAAGAATGCAAATAAAGGCCTTGTTCATGCAACATCCCAGTGGTCTCTCTCCAAACTGTAAATGTTATTAGCGATGAAGCCCGAGTAGAATAAAAGCACAGTAGCATTTTTCATATTTGAAGAAAATCACTTAATTAATTAAAACAATCTCCTGAAAATTACTTGCAAAGAGAGTGCAAAGGTGCTGGATGTGGACTTACTAAAATACTGGCTGACAAGTTGACTCCCACTTTCCAGAAGCCTGGACGAAGAGGAATATTCCAACGTGATAATGAACCAAAGCACACTGTCAAAATCCCACAAGAGCTACTAAAGGAAAAAAAAGGGGAAAAAAACTTCAAAACTTGACCTGGATATGGACGACAACCCCGGTGTCCTACATGTCAGGGTGGATTTAGTCTGTCATCAAACATATTAGGTGGACAGAGGAAAGATTAACAGAAAAAAGACTCTCAGTAATTAAATGTGTGCTTCTTTTTAATTTCATATAAGAGCTAACACCCTATTGTTCAACTTAGAAGTAATGCAGTTACTGTAGGTTGGTACAGTTGAATTATCTGACATTGAAGTGATGTTGCACAAGGGTGTACTCGCTTATTTTGTATACTGTATGTACTGGTACATTCCCACGCAATGCAACACAATGCGACATCTACCTGAAGAGCCTCTTTTTGTATCCATTTGTGTTTGCCCTAGCCGAGTGTGTATGTGTCCTCCGCTTTATATGCTGATGCTGTTGATGGAATGTGTGTCTCTCTTTGAGACCTGAGATTGCACTGGAGCAGAAACGAGAGTGCTAATTGGTGGCTTGAAATCCCCTCAGTGTAGCCTGAGCTCTGTAAAGGTCATCTCCACTCTTAAAATGGAGTGCTCACTTGTTTTTTTATTAACCGGCCTGACAGAGTTGGCCCAGAAAATCAAATAAAAAAAAAAGAAAAAAACTGTACGGGGGTATTGTTGCCTGTGGCGCTGTTTAA
>JAVDPK010002144.1:263679-277391 GCA_034780415.1 Cichlasoma orientale
CACACACACACACACACACACACACACACACACACACACACACACACACACACACACACACACACACACACTCCAGAAATGTGAAAAATGTTAGTGGCTTGCCATAATGCTGCAAACATCAGCGAACTCCACAAGGAGGATTAATGCCTCGTCTGGCTTTTATTATGCTGTCCTGCTGTCCTTCGCGTGCTGCCCATTCATCCTTGTAAGGTGTCCATATCTGCTCTCAGTGAGGGCGCGGACACGTGCGGGCGTGTGTGTCTGCTGGAGTGTGTCTCTGTGTGTGTCTTTGCCTGTGCTGTGTATGCATAAAAAAGTGCTCAACTGATGCGCGCGTGTGATCTCAAAAGCTTATCCCAGAGGGGGTTAAATCACTTGTCCAGTCACGGGCTTCCCAGGGCCGTGTCTAGCTTGTCTTATCAATCTATCGACGTGGCACCTACGCTGCCAGTTGCGCTAGGAGGCCGATGCTGTGCACGGCCCTGGCCCCACCGCGGAGGAATACTAATGGGAATGCAGATAGCTTTTGGTTTGGCCACCTCAGCAGACATTGATCCCCCTGCGGACTTCTATGGTGGTGACAGATGGACTGTCACCTCTGAATGAGAGAAGACTGGGACACCTCCTCTCACATCTCTCTCAGTGGGGTTCAGTCAGTGCCTCTGTTCTGTTCGGCTTTGTGCGCGCTCCTTCATTTGTCCTTTCCTACTGCTTTTATGTCCTCATTTGCTTTCTACTTATTTCATCCTCCCTTTTCTCATTTCTACAGGCTTAACAACCGAAAGGTTGCAGGTTAAATCTCTACAGCCGCCAGCTGTCACTCATAGATACAAACCCACCGAGCCCATTTGAGATGTTCCTACACAGATCAAATTTTAAAAAGTAATTTTCAGGGAACATTTTAAGATAATAAAAAAACTTGTCTGGTTCTTTTCATTTAATTAAGAAAGCAAAGGAGGCCAGCTTAATTTGTACTGTTGACACACTAAGTCCTCTCTCTGTCACATGAGAAACAAAGAGAGCGACAAAGAGGTTCAGAGTGTGAGGTAGTTCATGATGAAGGCATTTATAATGCAGTGCTCAGTGTGACTGAAGGCAACCCACTTTCACAGCAAAGAGTAAAATGAGTTCTCCTTCAGGCTCTAAAATTGTGAGATGCTTATTTTTATGCTTCTTTTTCTATTGGTTTGCATAATTATCACGTAATTGTCTAGTTTCTTTCTGCTTCCATATTTTAGAAAAAGCCAGACAGCCTGCCTGATGGCTCAGGAACACTAGAGTAAAAATAGGACAGCAACCTCCTCGCAACTAGGAAAAAAAATCAGTGGTTGCCTGGTGATTGCATTGATTTTTTTCCCAATTCCAAACAGTTGGTCACCCACACTTTGAGCATGCAACACCCTCAACCTCTGGGTGACCACTTTTGATCCCAGGGCGAGTGCACAGGTTGGATCCCAAAGCAACTGTACTGACTGCAGTCACTCTTAGACTGGCAAAGATTTGCACGTAAAGGCTATCTAATGTATAAACGCAGACAGATTGTCAACATGTTGCAATCAATCTGAGTTAGTCTCACTCATCTGTGACGCATCTCTTTTGCCCCGAATTCAAAGCAACTGTTTCAAAGGCAACAAGATCACAAGTTCATGGCACACGGCAGTGACAGTTTTGGCTGTGCCGTGATCTCCAACCACGGTTTTGCTTAGAGTGACTGTAGCATAAAGCGGTGGGAGGAGTGACGGTGGCTTAAGTGAAATACTGGACTTTCACCCAGTAGTCTGGGGTTTATGTCTCATGTGGTACCACAGTACAGTCTTGTAAAATATGGTGGCATCATGAAAGGATCTTTAAGGGATTCACACAGGCTTGATGTTTGTAGACTGTTTTTTGTCTAAGTTTAAATACAAAGTTTCCTTTTCACTTGTTTACTTTAACATACCTTAGTATTGAAGCATCAAAAAACCCCAAACAAAACTGATTGAGGAAGCAGTCCAAACTGTATCCCCTGAATAAAGGGTGTTTTGGAAGAAGGGGTTCATGACGTTCATGACGCTTTCTCACTTTATGGCCTACAGTGTACAGCCATCTCCTCATACGAGATATCTTCTATAAACATTTTTTTTCACAATGGGTGTAGTCCTTGAAATTATTATTGTCACAACTAATTAATTAAATAATAAAAATAGTTTCTTATTTGGACTCAAGGATGATGAAAACGTACCCCAGAGACAGAGTTTGACAGACAAGTAAAACCTCAGTAAAAATAAAATAAATATTCACATGAAAATACGGCCACTGACATCTCAAGTGTGAATTTTATTCATAACTCACAAGTAACGCCTAAACTGTCCCCTGAAAAACTTTCACTGTCTCCACACAAATCTAAAGTATCATTTGCCTCCAGATATTACTTTACTCTGTTATATGTGGTGGAACCTATAAACTCCAGCTCGATAATAAAAATAAAAGGGAGCTTAAGCATTTTTCAATCACCTGTTGAACACTTTTGGCTCTAACCCCAGCACCTCTCTTCTTCTCTCACTGCCAAATCCCACTTATCAGCCAGTGCTGCCTGAGCTGTATTGAGAAGAGCTATGCAAATGACTGGGAGGGAAAGGGCAGATCTAATCTTAAGGTTTATTCTAATTAAAAGTGATTTACTTTCCCTGCCGTTCCCTAAGAGGGAAGCTTAATGTCCTGTTCTCAGAGGAGATGGCATCCTCTAACTCAATTATGTAGAAAAAGATGCACTTTGGTAAAGTTTTACTGTGGACTGTTTAACATACAACCTTTGGATTTCTACCTGGGAAGGAGACAGAAAAGTCAAGGTTAAGGACGACCTGATCTGTTCCACCTGGTGTTTGTACAGGACGCTCCGTAGCATCTGGAAAATTAATAACTTAAAGAGTTCTTGCTCATGGGCAAATATAACCTCAGACTTCCCCATTCAGTCTTTTTGAATCACTGCAATCCACCAAGTTTTCACCCGATTTTCAAATTTCCTGTAACTTTTCTCATTCCTCTAAAAGAGATGAGGAGGCAGAAAATCTTCTCAATCATGTGTGGGCTTTTTTTTTTTTTTAATTGAACCTCAGCAGATCGGATTGTGCGCCATAATGAGAAGTGAAACTTTAAAACTTTGCACGGTATTCATGCTCACTGAATGCTGAAATTTAATTTGGAAACTCAAGTCTTTTAAAATCTTTTCATCCAATATTTTCCAGGAAATTGAACTAACTTGCTGATAATGACAGTAAAATTCACCACTTAGACACTGAATCAGCTCTGAGCAGTAAACTTGACCACTGTGTGCAAAAGTAATGGAATCACTAACTAAATATCTAATATATAATCATTATCATTGCATTATATTTTTAACCTCAAGCCTATTTTCTTTGGAGGACTTGCCTGTACACAGTGTTGTTGACATTTTGGTAAAATACTCATTGTGTTTTTTTTATACCTGTCAACATGTGTTATCTTTGGCATTTTTCAAATGATGTGTGTTTATGACAGACTAAAGTGCATAAAGAGTTCTTGTCTGTAGAACCAGCATAGGCTCATCCCTTGAGTTAGATTCCTTTTTTATGCTTGAATAATTCATGTGTCAGTGTTAAGTGGCTTAAGAAACAAAAACATGTTCTTTGGAAATACTCAGGCACAAAGACTGAATGGAAAATGTGTGAAAAAGCAGCCAACGTCCAAAACATACCTTCAGGAAGCCGGGAGAACTACTGCCCAAAACCACTTTAAAGTCTGGAAGCCAAACATAAAGAAATGAGCTCAAGACTTTTGCACATTACTCCGTATTTTCAATAATACACTGGTTATATAATTTTTTAGATTTTATTGTCTTGAAGGAACCATCCAAATAATTATGTAGCCCAACACCTCAGTTTTCCTCCACCAAACACCTCCACTGCAGCTGTCCATCTTTTACCAAGCAAGAAAACAGAGATGATTTCTTTTTTCAGGTCTTTTTTTTTTTTTTGTTGTTCAATAAATACACAGATCACAACAGAACTGTTTTTTCTTAAAATCTGAAGTGAAGCTAATCCAGGTCAATAGCTGCTGCTAGACATGTAAAAATAACCCAGTAATGCCTCGAACCAAATGTTCAGTTTTATATCTTTCCAAGTCAAATACCAAAAATGTCTCCAAATCAACTTCTAAAATGTCAGGCTGAACTGAATTAAGTGAAACCAGCAGGAAGCATGAATGCATAAGCACATCATTGATCTATATCTGAGCGTCTGTGTCTGCGAGCAGATGTTATGATAGCTTACGTTACGCTCAGCAGCGAGTGAGCATTCATGTCAGTCATGGTCATGAGATGGTGGGATGATATCACATCATGCTGGATGACTGAGCACGCTCAGTGTGATGGCAATCAAAACTGGCATGCACTTTGATTTTGTGCATGTGCGCGTGTGTGTATGTGTGTGTGTGTGTGTGTGTGTGCGCGCGTGCGTGTATGTGTGTGTGTGTGGGTGTGAGAGAGAGAGAGATTTTGGGGGGATATACTTTAGTACTTTAGTGTCACATTTAAGTTTGTTACTACAAATTTGTGACTAATTGTTGCAGCTGCTCCAAAGTCCAATTATATTGCTATTTTTTAGCTACATGGGGTCCTGATAATTGGTTCCATCTTGATTTCCAGATTTCTCCTTTTCAGGTTCTGTTTAGTCATTTCTTTGACACTCTTTGATTGCTGAGACTTCTGAGATCAAATTCCAAAAGTCAAAAATGAGAGTGTGTTTCTTATTTTGTTGTAAGTATTTATACAGTACATGCATGTGCCACCACTGCAGCTAGGGTGCAACGTGCAAAAAACAAACAGAGAGTTCCTCTGAGTTACTGCTGTCAATGTAAAGATTATAGAATAATTATGAACTTCAACTAAACAAGTTCAGAACTAAAACATATAACCACAGCATATTTTTAATGAAATTAATACGTGCAGTATTATCAGTCTCTTGTTTTCCTTTTCAGACATGGGTGATCCAATCACATTAATAGTAAAAATGGTTTAACGTGCCAGAATTAAATCCCCTTTTCACTTAGTTCTGTGTGGGCAGCTGTGCCATTTAACTTCAGTATTTAATATGAAATAATCTTAAATTGCAACTGTGCAAATGCTGCCAAAAAAAACAACAAAAAAACAAAAAACAGCAGATTCCTACAAACAACACTCATCTGCAGCATTTCGCGCTCTTTCACCCACATCTGTAAATCTCCAGACAAGGAAGCTACTCTGTTATATTTACTGAGATCAGCAGCAGACTTTCAGAGTTTAAGAGTTAATAAATATATGAAAATGACTTGGCTCTGCAATATGCTCTGCCGCATGTTGGACCGCAGGTTCTAACTTGTGAATGATGGAGTAAGTGATGGTCAGGTTAGGACCGATCCTTTCATCAGGATTCTGGCTGCTCCTCTCTATCAGCCCATCACTGCAGCTGCACCATTACCTGCAAAGCCGACAAACCATGCACATAATTTAATCTGAGGTCCGTTCATAACTACAGGATGTGGCAGACAGCAGCAGCAAGTTAAAAGAAGAACCTGCACATCTCACCTTTGTATGGAATTCTGATGTCAATGATCAGACATAAGGAATATTTCTAAAATGTGTTTTTGTGAGTCTCCTGATCTCATAAGTTCAAAGAGCATGCACGCTCAGAATCTGGGTCATTTCTTTTTCATTTAGTTAATGGCAGGTCTTACACTGAAACAGCACGGCTTTCTGGCTTAATGAAAAGTTTGAATGGAATGGGTCATTCCCCTACGTAGAGTCATCTGTGCTGTCACAGGGTCACACAAGCACTAAAAGTGAATGTCAGTTTCTGATTTGACTTTAGTTTGTACCGTAGACTTCTATAAATACACAACAGATCTGTACAAAATCATAGAAACTATTCTTCATTTTAGTGTCATTTTTTCCACTCATTGCATCAAATTTTAGATATCAGCATTGAACGAGAATTAAACAGTTTTATCAGTTGAACAGACTTTTGTGAAATTATGTTAAATTTGGGAGTGTATTTTTACAATCTTCTTATGTGAAAAAAACCAAATTTTTCCATTACAAAATCAATTTTTCATATTTATTCACTCATAGATTTTTCATGTTATTTTACATTAGGCATGTTTATTCATGGTCTACTTTCTTAATTATATTGATATTTCATGTATTTAAAAATAGGAAAAAAGGGAAAATTCTGTAAAAATTTTAGGAAAAATTCTGTTTTTCTTATAAATTCCCCCTCTGGCAAGTTGCATCCTCCCTGCAGCATACACACTCTGATAGCCCAGGCTGTCATGGGACAACCTCCACAACAAAACAAAACAAAACACAACACAAATACATAACAAGTTATGCGAGTTATAAGGCTGATGTTATATGTGCCCTGAGGCAACTGTTATGAATTGCTGCAATACAGTAAAAATAAAATTGAAGCGACCTGAGTGGAATAGAATATTACTGTTTTACACATGGAGAGTAGAATAAACAACAAGCGGTAAATGTACGGGACTGTATACAAAAGATGGAGGAAGCCTCTGGGTTCAAAAAGTGAAGCCTTAAACCTTCAGCAGGGGGTGACTCTTCTTGTTGCAACAATCTAATTGTGTTTTCTATGGGAAATACCACTTGGCTTTCAAAACACCATTATGGCAACATTCAAAACACTCAGTTCAAGGCCTCACAACTGGACCAATCAACCAGTTGGTGATGTCTCAGTGGCTATGTCCATCTTTTGTATACTGTCTATGCTTAGACCTCAAGTTTATAAAAGATAAATCAGCCAAATCGTTTGCTTTATTTTCAAAAAGAGGCAAAATATGTTCAAAACACATGTACACATGTGGTGATGTTACTGCAATTTCTGGTCATTTTTGTCATTTCATTAAAAAAATTCCTGATAAGCAGAGAACTTTTTGTGTTGCAAACATTACTGATACCATTAAAGTTTGACCTTCAGAACAGAGCTTTCTTTCAAACGGAGCCAAAATTTGCTCACAAAAGAAAGTTTTTGGAATAATTGCCATAACTCAAATTGCGCTCTAGCAGACAGAGAAATCCAGGCTCTGTGTATCACTCATCACATCAGCAAAACCTGAGCTGATAATGAGCTGTTGCGATTAAAGATCATATTTTGCCAACGCATCAGTTTCAGCTTTCCCTTCTCCTGAAGTGATTTTGAAGCAATGGCTTCACACATAGTTTTATATTCAAATTATAACTAATTTGACTTCATTGTCATCTCCGTTTATCTTTTACATAAAGTTGTCATAAACACTGTTATACTACAATACAAGACAGAGAAATCATTACAAAAATCTTAAAGACAGTTTAAATGTTATCTTGCAGGTTCTTGATTATATTTTCCTTATTGTGAAGGCTAACAGACAGAGTGAAATGTGCATTTCCTGTGCAGGTCCCTCATTGACATAGGCACCATTTACTGCTGTCAGCCCCCCCCCCCTCGCACCCTCCACCCCAGCACACCTCACCACCACCACTACTTAGTGAATAAAGGTCAGGCAATCAGGCATCTGGAAGGACAGCTAATTTGTCATCCCTTGACAAACGTGTCAGCGTCCGATCTTGTCCGCAGGGCTTGATACCGCAACAAGCCGTAAAGGTTAAGAGATTCAAAGAACACCCCCCCACACCCCCACCCTTCCCTGCTCCTGCTCGCCCTGTCTCCATCTCAACAAGCAACATGCGACAGAGCAGAAAATTCAATTTTGGATTTGATACTGTGAGGGTTATGTGGTTTCATGGCTGTAACTCTTCAGAGTCTTTAGGGATGTCGTCTGCCTTACTCAGTTAAACTCCGGAGAAGCCCTGTAGATCGAGATGTTCTCTTCTGCATCCTCTTTGCTTGTGCAGTATCTCAAACTGATTACTTCTTTTTATTTTCCAAACATTCAAATAACAGATGGGTGTGATCAGCTGGAAGTGAGTCACATTTAGAAGGTAGTATGATTTATGCAGACAGTAAATGTGAAAAATGGGCTCTATCGGGGTAGCTGTTGTTGGAGATTTATCTTCAAATCAACTATTGTTTATTACATTTTTAATTAAAAATTACATCAGCATTTTTATTTTGGTTTAAATACAATGCAGAAGCAGTCATTTGACGCAATCTGTCGATCTAAGCGTGGCTTTCGTGATTATAGAGGCATTACAAGTCGCTTCTGTCATCCCTGAATGCATCCTAATAGCCTGTTTAGTAAGGACATCTACAGCTGTAGGTGTGTCCCCCCCTCTTTGGATTCTCAAGAGTGTAAGTGACAGAGGGTAGGAGAGAGAGAGAGAGAGACATGAATGAGTGACTTTGATCAGGTGAGTTCAGCAGACTGTGTGTGTAATGTTCAGTGTAGGATAATGGAGAGTCAGACTGACAGCAGCATGCCAGATGCACCTAATGTATGACTGCCAAGGCTAGCTTTAGCCTAACTGCACATTCAGTAGTATTTCAAGCTTTTTGGGGGGCCTTTGCTTGCAGTGCTGTAACCAGTCTTTTCAGATTCTTGTGACATGCACAAGCAGTGAAACTATGGAAAGTTTGAAGCAAACTGCAAATGGAGAAGGTTCACCTGCAAAGTAAAAGTTGCACTTTTTGAAACACGTTGGCTGCAGTGCTGAGGCACAACTTTTACTTTATGGCAAACATTCAGTGTTTCTGGTTTGCATTGCACTTTTTCCTGTTTTACTACTGCTGGGCTATTAACACGTGTTTGCAGACACATATGAAAAACTACAGACAATTGTGGCAATCTGCTTGCAACCAAAGCAATCACTATTATTTTTTTGGTGCAGCACCTCATTTGCAACAGATTTCATACAGCAAGAGCCAGCAACCTCCACGAACCACCGCCAGCCAGTCCAGGAATACACATTTTTTTCCTACAGTACCATCCGGTGGTTGTATCACATCCATGTGGTAGACACATGCCTCAAATGCCTAATGCTTTTATTTTGGGGTATTTTAACAGGTGAGTCTATGGGGGCATGCATTCCGGGAACTGCACTTGCACACTGGCTTTATTTTTCAGGATAGTCATCAAACTGAATCGAAGCCAATGGTGCTTTTTAGTACCACTTTTATATGTGCTTAGAAGTTGTAAGGCAGCTATATGATTGGCCACATAACAGCTACGCATATTTTGAGGAGTGCAGTTGGTTAAATCTGCAAAGAGCAGTTAGTCTCAGAGCCGTGCCAGCAGCAACGGTCAGCTGATCGCATTGCCTGCGCTCAAAGAAAACAAGTCCTCGGGAGCTCATAGTAGAAATCAATTTGGGAGTTACTTTGAGGTGAGTCATCTGGTACATTGGAGATCTCAGGGTTCCTCCACCTGAGAATTCCCACTTGTTATATGCAAATGACTTCTTGAAGCATTAACCTCTCACACCCTCTCTGGCAACTTAGAAGCGTGGTGTAATTAAAAACTAACATTCGTACTCATTGTAGTTTATTCCCTGCTATGCACATCAGTGGATGGAGGTTTATTGATTTCAGCTGTATTGTTCAACCCCAATCCAGTTCAACTTGTAGGCCCATTCATCACCGTTAACTGGAAACATTTACACCTTGCTTTCATCGGTCTCTTCACCTTTATTTCTCCACTGAGTTTTTTGGTTTCTCTTTAACTGCTCAATTATACCTCATCTGTTCCTCAACGCTCCTTCTTACATTAGCTGCTTCATACTCCGCTTCTGGTACTACTTTATCGCTTTCTTACACTCATCTCTCAGTCTTTCCCAATTCATAGCCTGCTAACTATAAAAATTTGCATCAAGCCATCCAATAAAGTCACGCTATGATTTGCCCAACTGTTGTTATGCACACATGTCAAATGTGTATTTAGTAAGGGGATGTGCAAAAATACACCCATGCCTCCCTCTAAGAAGCCGAGACAAACAGATGGCGCTTGTGTATCTGCTAAAATCTATACATGGCTGATACCACAGGGGTATCTCTGTTACAAGTCATTGCTATGCGCTAATGTGACGGCAGGCTTTCCTGTGCGCCGAAGGAGGCAGGGAAAGGGGAGTCGGATGGAGTGCGAAAAGATGAAAAAGAGAGTGGGAGAGTTGAGAAAGCAAGCGAAGGTGGATGCCGTGCTGAGAAAGCATCACACTCATGTGTGAAGCTTAATCAGGCACAATCTGCTTCACTATGACGCAATGTGCTGACTGACTGTGTATTTTCTATTTATCTAAAATTAAAGCTGTTGCATGCTTATTGCTGCATTCCATTATGCAGTACATTGAAGGTATCCAAAGGAGTTGATGAAACGGTCCTAGAAGTGGCTCCTGGAAAGTTCGGAATAACGTGTGCTTTAAATGTGCACACACGCAAGCAAACTTCAGCACAAGCTGCCACAAAGGAAGAGCACATTGCTCATATATATGCTCATTTTTATGATGATCAGGATTTAATGTAAATACCGTCAGAATGGGGCCCCATTATGCAGTGGGATTGAGGAACAGAAAGCGAATATTGCTTGGTACAAAAATTCCCTGTAGTGGGAATGTATTTTTTTGAGAATGTAAATGTAACAAAAATCCAGTTTGTAAATCTTGAGCATGTGTTTCAAAAAGGAGAATTATCCAGGGTATGCTCGTTGGCTTAGGAATTATTGACAATGGTTTTATAGTCAGACCTCCCCCCCCCTCTTATCACATCCTGTTTCAAGATACCAAGATGGCAATGGTGAAAACACTGGACAGTGCTTTAGATGCAGGTTTGGAAAGTATGATGTTAGCCCAATATTTAATTTTTAAATATGGGCACATAACTTTTCTATTGAACCCTGGTGGCTATTAAATAGAATGCAGGTTTAATGGACTTTTATGTTGGCTTCATTTTCCATCCTTTGTTATCTACTACTGCTACTAGCTTCAGTCGCTTACCTTAAAGTTTATATTAGTTTAACTAAGAACTGTACTTGCCCTCTTCATGTTGTTACAAATCAACATATTTCATTCACATTGCATGTTCTCTGCTGCATTGCTGCTAATCTGTTCCTGTGTGTATGCATGTTACGATTTGGGCGAGGTTTTCTTTCTCTGATGGAAAGGTGTCAGAATACATAGTGCATTGCAGTTAGTTGCATTTGGGGCTGCATAGCTACAAACCAGTCAGGGTGCTCATGCTGACCCCTGTCCACCACCAAAGGACCAATAATGGGCACAAAAGTATCAGAACTGGACAACAGAGCAATGGATTAGGGTGGCCTGGTTTAGTAAATCATGTTTTCTTTTACATCACATGGATGGTCAGGTGCATGTGTGTCGCTTACTTGCGGAGCACCTGGCACCAGGATGCACTATGGGAAAAGGGCAATCCAATCAAGCATCTGTTGGATATGCTGGACAAGTCCGATCCAAGGAGGTCCCACCTCACAGCTTACAGGACTTAAATGATCTGGGGAAACTGGGGAGGCCATACCTCAATGGGTCAGGGCTGCTTTGACAGCAAAAAGGGGACCAGCACAATATTTGGCAGATTGCCATAATGTTATGCCTAATTGGTGTATATCAGATATTATTATGTCATCATGTTGTCTAGCAATGAGCTAAAAATGATCTGTTTTTAGCATTTATGCTAGAATTCATTTACATTATAAAAGCATTCTATTGTTTTAATTTTAACAGCAACATCTCATTTATATCCAAAAAAAATGCCACTTATGTATGATACTGTATATCATGATACCATCACATTGCCTGGCTTTTTCCCCCCATCCATCCATGTATCAATGTCTCAGAGTGGTGGTGGTAAAGTAATGGTGTGGGTATTAATTTCTTGGCACACTCTGAGCCCCTTAGTAGTCAAAATATATTCATTTAGAGTCATTCAATCATTTATTTAATTTTGCTGCCCACATATTTTTTTTTGTATCATGTTTTCATTTTTCTATTGTAGTTGCAGCTCAACTACAACAGCCATTACCACCACTGTATAAATTATTGTCACAGGCAACACAATTACTCTGCATTATATGGGCTATTAGCAGGGTCATGGCTGCAAGCAGAGGTATTTTTGTATGTGGGTCTCTGTACTGGAGGGAGTTTTAATTTTTGGTTCTTAAAAAGAGAAAGAGAGGCTTTCATGAAAATTCACTTTACTAACAGTTACAGTAGCAGGAAAATAATCATATTTTTGTCATCTTATCCCCACTGTAGCATGTATTTTATCACCAGTGCCAATAATGGACAAAATGTTCAGCAACCATTTTTTCCATGTCAAAAAAACAAGTAACTTTCAATCAGCGTCTCTGTTTCTTGGCAGTGTGGACTTAATTAGTTTTAGGCTGTCGTCCCAAAACAGAGATCTCCCCTCTGCGTGACCAACCTTTCAGAAAACAGCCTTGTTTAAGAGCTGTGCAATTGAGCGCAGTTATTGGAAGGGAGCTTTAGTGACTGTGAAATGGTGACTAATTTAGGGTAAAGAAGCGTGGCCTTTGATCTTTGCTTTGAATAAAGCTGACTGTGCCTGCCTCAGCGCCCCTTAGGCCTCATTGTCAGCCTGCCAGAACGTCATCTTTCTCCCATCACTGAATATAAAGCTGTGGAATACATCATGCAAATAATCAGGCTGGAAACAAACACAAGCAGCGCTTTCCCCCAAAGGAAGAGGCAGCCGTCTCTAATGAGCAGGGTAAAATCGGAATATTCATACCTCTTTCTCTCTGCAGAAACGACTGAGTGATTCCCTCCTCTCCCTGTCGCTATACCCCACTTCTTTCTACTTCTTTGAGGCTTCTCCCTCTCTTCTCTCATTCACCGTTCTGTCTGTCCTTCCCTCTCACCTCTATCTGTGTTCCCACTACTTCTTGTTCTCCTTTGCTCTCTGTCTTCCTGGAACATAGCGATAAACACTAACATGAATAGGCAGCCAGTGATGTTGACAAAGCCGTTCGCAGATTACGCCCCTGGATCACAGAAGCAAATCTGCCAGAGAGGAGACATTTGTTTGTGGGAGAATCAGTAATGAATGCAAAGGGGAAAAAGATTATTAGGAAGGAGTGAGAAATACCTCAACCCCCACCCCCCACAATATTACTTAGAAAAACAAACTTGAAATATCTCCAGATTTAGAATAAAGGTGTACAGGCCTTCCCCCACATGTTGGATTTAGTTGTCAGAAGTGGTGACAGAGGCTTGTCACATGGTTCTGGGTCTCATCCCACTCAGACAATAGGAGGTCTAGTGAATGATATTCCAAAAAGGGCCCACTTGCAAGTAGTTCTAGTTTATTTAGTATTAGCATCATAGAAGAGAAGACTATAAAATGAATAAGAAAACAGCAAAAAGTGTTTTTCATTTAATGCCAAAACTTATCAAAACAGAAATGAAAACATTTCCAGGTCTGTTACTGCCCACAGATTGAACGTTTGCACTGCAGACAGGTGAACGCCTGTAAATGAAATGAAGAAAAATGTGAGGTAGTGGAGGAAGATGAAGAGCGTGATGTACCCAAGGCCAGGGATGGATGATGTAGGAGGAAAGGGATTTTGTTTCTCTCCTGACCACCTTTTGAGAATGACCTAGAATAAGAGAAAAATTATATCCCAGAATGTTCCACTTCTCCATGCTAAAACAGCTTTTTCTTTGCATTACAAAAATATATCTGAAAGTCTGGAGCTAAAATAGTTTTTTGAGACAGTGAATGAACTGAAGGGCTGCATCCAGG
>JAVDPK010002144.1:277491-294610 GCA_034780415.1 Cichlasoma orientale
AGAGCGCAATACTGGGAACAGCTAAGATACTGCGCAGGACCCTCAAGCTCCCAGGCCTCTGGTAGAGGACCCGAGCTGGAAGGGCAAAAAGACCGCCCGTAGGGGCGAGCTGGGATTTTTTTTTTTTTTTATGCTTGGATTTTGGTTATGGGTTGACTAAATCCTTAATTTACACAGGGCTCTGAAATGTTACAAAAGTGTTTTTGACTACTTGCTTTCATTTTAAAGTCAGAGAGAAAATAGCACAGTCATCAATAATAAAAAAAAATCTTCATTAGTTCCAGCCCCAGAGCATAGAAAAGAGAAAACTGAACCAAAAATTATAAAATTGTTTGTAATAGAAATCCAAATTTAATTGAAATATCATCCCTCCCTTGATCTTCCCCACTGACTCAAACAAAAAGGTAGAAATCAAACAGTCCAATTATTTTGTAGTCTATTTTTTTCATTCAGAAATTGCTAAATAATTGTTATAATAATAACTGGACAGAGCTATGAGCAACGCTCCATCAGCAATATCAGCTGATGGAGCTTTGATTAATCCATCTATAAGAATATTGGAGCCAGAAAATGTTCTCATTTCAGAATTATCTGTCCTATGCTGCAAACTGAGTGCTTTTAAGTAAATGAACCTTCTCTTGTAAAAACACTTTGGGTTACAATCAATTTTTTTTCTTTTTAATCGGCATTTATCCGCAGTAGTCAGACAGGAAACATATGAGGGAAGACACGAGGCAAATTGGCGACAAGCTGGGACTTGAACTCGCGCTGCCCACACCGCAAAGCAGCATATGAATGCGGTTGCCTGCTCCACCCCTGAGCCACCCAGGCGCCCGAGTTAAAATCAATTTTTGCCTGCTAGCAGAGGAACCATGAAAAGTACACACTGAAGACAATAACCTTATTTGGGGTCGTAATGCAGTCGTGATAAAAAAATATATATATTTAACAAAGCCTTGATGTGTGCTAAAATGAAAGTAGGCCACCTTTGTCAGATGATAAAAAGAAATGTCTATGTGAATATAGCAGGTAATTCTAAATCTTTCTGGTAAACAAAAGTAATATATAGCAATCATCAATAATATCAGTAGCATTATTCCAGCTTTTGTTCAGCACCATGGACAGCAACCACAGAGGTTGGGGAATGGACACATTTATCTAAGCTTACAAACTCACACCGGCTGGCCTGGAAACAACCGGCCATTCGGGAAACCTCCCGAACCTCCCGATGGCCACCACGCCTCTGGTTGCAGCAGTGAGGCACAACTTTGAAGGCAAACATTTTCAGTTTTCAGTTTGCATCACATTTTTTACAGGTTCAGTACCACTCAGCGAGTAGATGGCAAGTGTTAGCAGACAAGTCGGCATCTTCCATGAAAACTACAGGTGATCTACCGCTGCAATTTCCTTTCAGCAAAACCAATCACAAGGAGGTTTTTGGGTGGAGCACCCTTTTTGCGACCAAGTTCACCAAGTGACAGCTAGCAACCTCTCAATCAATCATCAACCAGTTAAGGAATACACATGTTGTTCTATCAATCTGTGGTTACTTACCATCACTAGGCCTGTGTGACTGAGGCCCAAAGGTGGACTATGAATGCTACACTAACCTACAGCAGTGAAATCTATTTGTTACAAAGTGGTTACCTCATGTGAAGTACTTTATAATGTCAGCTTAGAAAGGGGTTCTCTGTAAAGGTTATTTTCTATATAAAAAACCCCTCAAAGTCAAGTAAAGGGTGTAGCGTAATTCAGTTAGCATTAATTATGTCCTCATTTTAACTGCTGTATTGCCAGCCATTATTATTCTCATTGATTAGTTTGACTTCTGTCACAGATTTTGTAAGTGTCCCCTAATAAAGACAGGAGTTTAAGTGAATCAACTCTTTGGCAGGAAGAAAAAATATATGTGAATAGTAATTTACATTAATTTTTTCAATACCAGCCTTGATAATGAAGTGATATTTCTCATTGAGTTTCAGGCATGAGGCAACAATGTTAGAATTATAGACTCTATCATCCACAGCAGACCTACATCAACAGCCTTCACTGTCACATTATTAAAAAAAAGCCCAGTAAAAGTGCCGTTGGATTTTATGGACACTGCTGTTTTTTTTCCATAACTCTCTTTCTTTTCTTTAGTGTTTTTCCTTGACCTCATAATGTTTTCCATCCATCCATCCATCCATCCATCCATCCATCCATCCATCCATCCATCCATCCATCCATCCATCCATCCATCCATCAATGGCTCAGACTGGTGGTAGTAAAGTAATGGTGTGGGTATTCATTTCTTGGCACACTATGAGCCCCTTAGTATAAAATAAGCATAATTTAAACACCACTGCATACCTGAATATCGTTGCTGACCATGTCCATGTCTTTATGACCCCCAGTGTACCCATCTTCTGATGGCTGCTTCCAGCAGGGTAATTCATCATGCCTCAAAACTCTGATAATCTCAGTCTGGCTTCTTGAACATGGCAGCGAGATCACTGCATTCACGAGATCTCAGTCCAATAGAGCACCTTTGAGATGTTGTAGAATGGGAGATTCACATCATGTTAGGATGCTGAAGCTGCTGGGTGAAAGGGGAGGAGCCAAGTGCAGGCAACACCAGACATCGATAACTGATTCAATTTCTTTATTTACAGGGAAAGGGAAAAAAACTCCAGCAGATTCTCTTGGTTTTCTGCTGGAGGAGAATGGGTCAGTGCTCGGGGAGAGGTCTGCTAGGAGAAAGGAGAGTGGAGTTAGAAACTTGAGTTTTAATGATTTGAAGCGTGAGAGATTATCCTTAGATAACAGGCTGCATGAGTTATGTTCCAGCTTACTTAGAGGGGCGAGTGATTCCACAGGGAGAGGGAGGCCGGTCCAGTGATCCTTACAGGCAGGTTTTTTCCGGGAGGGCAGGCAGGGAGATGGATGGCGTGACTCGAGAGGAGAGAAGAGTTTTCAGGCGTGGGCAGCAGGGGTTCCTAAAGTGACAGGCTGTTGGGCTGTTAGTCCGTTTCGAGGGATGAGTAGCTGGAGACAAACAGGCATGTAAGTACATCACAGTAACAGTCACTGAAAGAGCAAATACGCGAGCTGATTTATCACTCAAAACAAGCTGACTATCTGGCAAAGATTGGGTGCTCAGCTGCTCCTTAAATCCAGCTGACTGATTAGACTGATGGAAAACAGGTGAGCTCATCGTATGTGGGAACCCAGACTCCACTCAGGAGGTGTGGAACGCCCAAGGTCAACACCTGGACTCAAGAAAAATACTGTAGCATCCAACAACTCACATGGACCACAACCCATCATAGATGTACAGCTGGCAATCTGCAGCAACTGTGTGATGTAATCATGTCAATATGGACCAAAATTTATGATGAATGTTTCCAGCACCTTGCTGAATCTATGCCATGAAGATTTATGGCATTTTGAAGGCTAAACCGGGTCCAACCCGGTACTAGCAAGATGTAGCTAACAAAGTGGTCAGTGAGTGTAGAATCACTAATTAGCGTAACATGCACACCTTTTAAATGTGGGGGGGATGTCAGTGGATGCAGACTGAATGCATGCAATCTCTACATACTGTAGATACAGTATTTCCCAGAAGACCATCAGGTTCAAGATCAGGAACCATTGCTAACCAGTGGACCACCATTCTGCGCTCTATCCATTTATTTTAACACGGTTTGTTTAAAATGAGTTACAACAATGAACATACATCCGAACATGGTCTAAAACATCCAGTTTTTATCTTTGAAAACAAAACTTTATTTTCAAAATGGCCAGTTTCCCTTCTACCTCTTTTACTCCAATTGTGTCCTTTTTCACTCACCCCCTTTACACATCTACTTACATTCGCTAGTAGACCCTCTAGGATGACAATTTGTGATCACATGAATTTTGTAGGTTCCAGCCCACACGA
This sequence comes from Cichlasoma orientale, assembly GCA_034780415.1. NCBI lineage: Eukaryota > Metazoa > Chordata > Actinopteri > Cichliformes > Cichlidae > Cichlasoma > Cichlasoma orientale. Next base: position 281,414 of record JAVDPK010002144.1, read on the forward strand.
GTGTCACCGCTGATCGCTTGCTATTCCAGTGATCTAAGCTGCCTATTTTCATATAACTGTCAGTAAATCATACTTTGCAAGAGAATAAGTGAAGTCCATAAATTATGAACCTGTAGCAGAGTCTGTTGCTGAAGTTGTAATTTTATGCAAGGTGGGCATCTGAAGACAGGTAGTGTTTAAAAAAAGGAATGAAATGGAGAAAGGCCATTTGGAAAAGGCAAGCCGGCTGTGATAATGAGGGAACAGCAAGAAACAAGACTGGTGTTTGATGCAGGTCAAGTGCTCTGCAGGCTGGGGATTAAGGAAGGCCATTTTAATCAACGTGTGCAAAGGAAATGACATCCAAGGTTTGATTTTTGTTATTTAAGTTGAGATTTTCTCTTACTTGTAAACAAGTCCTAATCAGACTTGCACGCACACACAAACGGACTTTAATCAAAATCAATATTAATAGATGCTATTTTGCACATTAATATCACCCATAATATGAGATGAAAACACGCTTTACAGAGACAGTCAATAAATAAGACAGGAACTGTTTTACATATTTAAAATATTAGTGAGTGTTTATAAGAGGCACACCATTATTAGTGGAGACGGAAGCAGCATTCATACTGAGAAATCAAGGATGCAACGTTGTTGTTACACATTTATGCAAAACAAATCTGATCAAAAGTAACCTCCGGGCAATGATACAAAAGAAACCGTGTTGCAGGAGGAGGCGAGCAAATATTTGATCACACCGTCTATGTGTTATTCTTTTCATCCACACCCGACTCTGCAGTGTGATAACAATGCCCATCCTTAAAATCTATTGTGGCACTTTAGGTTCTGACAGAAACACATGACAGATGTCATGCTCACTGTGGAAAGGGAGGCAAGAAAAATGATGTAACAGTGATTACAGCTGGACTGACGTGCACTTGGTGCTGATAAAACATTCTTTTGCTCAGCATTTATTCTGAACAATAAACAGTAGTTAGCCTTTAAAAGTTGTTTTAGCTGAAAAATTCCAGCCAGACCACTGATAAAGTGGGGAACCAGTGCAGAGCAAAGGTATGTCAGTCCCCCTACATCTGGCTAAATAACCCAACTTAACATGGCTCATTATATTTTACAATTGAATTGTTATTAAAATTAAATTTTGCAATTCAAATCTACAAGCTAGAACCCCAGAGAGATAATAATATCCCCCATGGATGTTATTAAATATATTACTTGCCAATCCACAAACCAGTCCTGAGGCACAACCCCTACAACTCAAAGACTTCAAGGTTATAATGAGCGGCTGCTGTCACATTTCCCTTCCTATTATATCACTTTGAAAAGATAATGTTTATTCCCCGCCATGTTTTTCTCATCAGGATGGGTCAATGTGAACCAGCTAGACTACATTTTCAAACAATCTGGTTTGATTAGATTCTCCCAGGGGTATGGCTTAACCAGTAAATATGTAATTAAAACATGTTTCAAATAATATTTGTTTTACTGTAACAATTCAGTGAAAAGGGGTAGTTATTATTTTTTTTTTAGTTTTAAAAATTTAATAATTTTTCAAGCAGCAGTGAAGCAGTAAAAACAAGCTAAGACAAATGAAAACTGCATTTAATTGCTGATTATTATTAGTATTGTTAGTAGTAAAATAAATACTTATTATTAATCTTTGTCAGGTGGTGATAATTTCCGGCAGTTATTACATTTGAGTCACCAAAATTGTTTCAGAGATGATTAGTCAGTTTGCTTTTTATTGCTATCAGTTGATATTTACCTGCTCCCTGCATGTTTGCACCATTTGGAGACTGTTAATGTTGTCATGTTAGCCTCCAGCAAAAAATGAGAAATGCTTGTCTTCCAGAATAAGCTGTTTTTACTTACAGGCAACTGTAAGCCTGCATTCAGAAACTGCCTGGAGGTTTTTGAAGTTAGAAGTTATCGGAAACCTGTGGCTTTCACTTTGAGGACTGGACTTCCAGCATAAACTGCTTGTTAGGTGATGATGTATCAGCCCTGTTTCCAGATCCAAGTGTCTCCTGCTCTGATTGAAGCTGTCATTTTTTTAACGTGTTGCTATGCTTTATATCTTTTTAAAAATTTATTACAAACAAGCCCATCTTTAAGCTTTCCTTTTCTTTAAACGTACAGTGTCCACAGTACAGTGGTGTCCCAGACACCAGATATTTGAAAGTGACAGAATAGAATAATTTTTGGGTCAACTAAGATTTCAGTGATGATATTAACCTTAGGATCAGGACTTTTATTCAGTGTATGAAGTAATCCAGATCATTCAGCATCATATTAACTACTAACCTTGTCGATGGATCATCTCAGACATTCTCTTGGCTGAAGTTCGGTTGGTTTTCATCCTCTTCCTGCCATATGACAGCGTTTGTCTCGACCCATCGTGGACCTTCAACATGAACTGTTACTGAGAGCAATTTAACCCTCATCCTACACATTCCCTGTGCTATTGTGTTCATATTTATGTTTTTGCCTGAAGTTATAGCACTGTGGTACGTTTTAGTTTTTGAGAAATACTCACACTATACTGCCAAAAGTATTCACTCACCCATCCAAATCATTGAATTCAGGTGTTTCAGGCACTTCCACAGCCACACCTAGGCGTGCAGACTGCTTCTGCAAACATTAGTGAAAGAATGGGTTGCCCTCAGGAGCTCAGTGAATTCCAGTGTGGTACCGTGATAGGATGCCACCTGTGCAACAAGTCCAGTCATGAAATTTCCTCATTGCTAAATATTCCACAGTCAGCTGTTAGTGGCATTATAACAAAGTGGAAGCGATTGGAAACAACAGAAACTGAGCCATGAAGTGTTAGGCCTTCATAAAATCACAGAGCAGGGTCAGCGGATGCTGAAGTGCATATTAAACAGAGGTTTACTATTACTATGCGCTAATATACTATTACTAGTATATTACTATACTAATATTAGCTGTTTACTGCTAACTACCCTAGCTAATGTTAAGGTAGCTATTAACGCAGCTATGACTGATTTATTTTCTCATTTTGTGTTCCTACTGTTGATAAAAACAGAATATCTGGCATATTGTAGAGGTCAATACTGTATGAAGCCATTTAAAGGTACCCAAATCTTAAAAAACTGTAGCAGGTGTAACATCACCGCTGGCTTGTAATTTGAAGTATTGAGGTTTGCAGTTTGCCATTTCCATCTGCTTTCCCCCCCCCCTCCTTTTTTCTTCCCTTTTGGATGTGAAATGATGATAGAGAGTAAAGCTTAGCTTAGATTAGCTAATCCTAGATTGGTTATCAAGCTGAATCCATCAGTAAGGATGGTAATGTTTGCTTTTTGGCTAATGCGTAACTGACACCCCCTTAAAACTAGCAATGCGATTGTAAACTCATAAGGAAAAATGTTTGCTGAGGTCATAAATCTGCTGAGGTCATAGTCTTCTATATAAGCAGACTTCTTTTTGCAGGTGGAAAAATCATCCCCTGCTGGCCGTTAGATCGGATTCAGATTTAAGCATCTGTTTTGACTTCACTCTTCAACCCTTGAGGCTACGTCTGCCTTTCCTACACAGTCAATATACAGTTTTGAATAATGCAAAGGTTATTAATATTAACATTAGCAGCTCTGCCTTGCTCTTTATTTTATTTGGTGACATTCTGTCTCCAAACATCTATCACACACATTAAACACATACTACACATGCAACACAACAAACATTAAACAGCTAGCATTTGCTGTTATAGTGTTTAATTTGCCAGACTCAGTGGTTACTCCTAGTCTTATCTAATGTTAAATACAAACAAGTGGCATAAAATTTGAAAATTTGAACAACATGTGTAATATTGTGTGATCGCTTGCTTTATGTCACCTTGAGTACTATACTTTTTTTTTTGGTCCATTGCCTCTGTGGTGGTGCTTGAGAAAACCTGATGTTGCACAAAATAGAGCTGTTAGATTTGTGTTGTTCCATTCACACTAATATAAAAACTACAGATTAAACTGTGAGGGTTAACGATGGATGCGAAATTATAATCCTGCTTTTTGCTGTTCCTGGAAAACATCATATGGAATCATATACCATATTGTGTAAGGCTAGGATCAAAACCTCAGCTGGTGTAAACCACAATAACAGAAAACAGGTGTGAAACTTAAAAATCAACAAATACTTACCTGGATAAAATCAACTTACAGACGTCCAAACTGTGTGTGTATTTATATATATATATATATATATAATAAATGACTCTTGGTTGGGGTTATGTTTTGGAATGGATGATTGAAGTCTGAGGAAACCAGACATATCGACATTTTAACAATGTATTCATTAAACCATCAGAGGCCTCAGAGGACGTGTGAGCAAACCATTCCCAGCCACAGCAGTCTTGCACCTCCTCTTCATGCTGGTCACCAGCTTGGTCACACACTGCTGTGGGGTGGCATCCCATTCTTTGACCAGCATTTGTCACAAGTCAGGCAATGTGGTTGTGCTGGTCACTCGGGCACAAACAGCACGCCAAAGCAGGTCCCACATGTGTTCAGTGGTGATGAGGTCAGGACTGCAGGCAGGCCATTCCCTCCTCTCCACTCCCAAATTCTGGAGGTAGTCTCTGATAAAGCCCGCTCTGTGGGGGCGAGCGTTCCCATCTTGGAGGATAGAGTTCAGTCCCAGACTGTGGAGATATGGGATTGCCACTGGTTGCAGAAACTCGTCTCGAGATCCCTCTGCATTGAGATTGCCTCCAATGACAAGCCTGACTGTCAGCACCTGGGGTACCAGAAGCTCAAAACAAGAGTCAATAGCAGAATAAGCAGTTTGGCATTGGCAGAGAAGATTTGGAAAGTTTTTATGGGCACAACCCACAGACTCAACTCTGCTGCTCAACCCACAAATTTCCTCACAAATATGGCTCCATTGAAGGAACTGTATAAGATGTATTGCCAAGAAACATTGTTACAACAATAACTGACCAAACACAAATTCCCTTACTTTTGGTGCTAAGTTGATATCTTTGATGCTTTAATAAAACAGGCAGCGTTACTATGTTTCTGTGATTTCAGAAAGCAGGAAAATGTCTTTCAGTAGGTGGATGGTATAAAAAGCTTATGCCAGCTCTCTCAAAGTCAGCCTTGTCTCAGTGCTGAAAGTTTAAAATCCCACGCACAATATATACTGCTGCATGCAGGCTGGCACTTTAGCAGCAGGTTGACTCCAAGATGGAAAACATTTCACTAATTATGACAGAGATGTTTTCCTTAAATACTGTTGGCTTCTTTAAACAACATATATTTAAACAGCTATGTTGATATATAAAAAAAGAACAAAATTAATAATAGCTGATTTATGTGGTAAAAATGACCATTATTGGAAAATCCTTTTTTTTTTTTTTAATTTACAGGGCTTTATTTAAGAAATGTTGGCTGGAAATGCCAAAGCTTCCTTTTCCATAGACTGATCAGAGTTTACCAAAGATAAGGAAGTATTTTATTCAAGGCTCATCAGAGTTTATTTAATCTTTTTGTTCTGGTATTCTAATATCCTGTTGTAAACTGTTACCAGGCATAATGTGAAGATAATATATTAGGGACCAATTTTAATTCTTGTATTTTACCGGCCATTGTTGATGCCTTTTTTTCTTTTCTTAGAAATTCTATTATCGCTGTTTATTCCCCTGTACTTAAAGTTTTTAATTTTCATATTGTTCATTTTTGGCTTTCTCGCTCTGTTGCATAAATTGTTTTCTGCCATCCCACACAATAGGGTCAAATAGCAATTAAATAACATAAAAGCAAGAGCAACACGGAATGAAAAATAGTCGGACAAAAATATCCTGCATTTAATAAAAAAGTTAACAGACCTATGTTGAACACATAATAAAAAAAAGTGCTTACAGTTTTACAATGTTTTAAAATGTTCACAAATGCACAGAGAGCCTGATTAAACTGAAAATTGTACATCATTAAGAAGTTAAACTGCAATATTTCTTATTATTGTACTTTAGATTCTATCAGCTCATTTATTAAATGTTCCAGTGTGAGATACCGCTTTAAGAGACATTTTTGAAACACAAAATGTGCGATCCGACTGGCAGGACCTTTTCACCCATCTTTTTATGCCTGGCGTATGTTGACATTAAAAAAAATTCATACACATGGCTGTACAAGCCATATCATTGCACTAAGTGTCTCATTAAATACCTTTAGGCTTCTGCAAAATACATCAGTGCAGGAAAATAAATTACTGTTACTAATTACTTTTTACGGTAACTTTCCCCAGCGGTGGTAAGCATGTGGTTCCAGCAGTAATTATTTCATCTGCATAGATCAGGGTTCAGCTGATGCACCATACCTGGTAAGGATTCTTTGGTGGTGATTAGCGCTTAATTTTTTATCCTTTGGTGTAAAGCAGATCCATTAACACCGATTCAGAAAAGGGCCATCACACATGTACTGACCACAGTGCTGTTGGCGACTATAAGACAATGGCTACTAATGTAAAGGCACATGTGGGTGGAGGGCTGTATGTGTGGAAGGTGAAGAGGTCGAGACATTGCAACGGCGTAACTCTTATAAGATGTGGGGGTCAACGGCGAAGATCTGCTGGGTCAAATGTGTAATGGGAGCCATTTTTCATAAGGTGCATTTCTCATTCCAGTCTCTGAGGAAACAGCGAGAATGAAGTACTGAACTGCAGGAAATGACATTTCCATGTGTGTAACCTTTTGCCTTACTACGTCCCCTCTTGACAGGGAATGGCAGGCCCTTCTCATCTCTCTTAGGCTGCATCGTATATCACTCACGGCTCTCCATCCCAAGAGTGGAAGAAAGAGTGAGAGGAAGAGTACAGGTGATGCAGGTGGACTGCTCTTCAATCTAGCAGCTCCTCAACGATCAGCAACACATCTGTCACGAGCCCTAAAAGTAATTTTGAACCAACTGACACACATACACGAATATCACTGGTTTGTAATATGGATGAACTGTAGATGGCTGCCACTGAGCCGTCTTGAACATTTTCAAAAAGGCATATCTTCTCCGTTTACGGTGAATCAGTCCAGGACGTAGATCGAGCCGGCCGAGGAGAAAAGGACAGAGGGGAGACTGCAGTGAAACCCAGGCAATCCAACCACTTGGTGGCACTAGCAGCCAAAATCACACAGAGCGAACAGGAGGCAATGCGTCTGCATATAACAGATAGAGCTGTATGAATGTTCTTTTTCCATAACATAGCTTCAGCCATGAATATGAATATTCTTAACAGCAGGCCTAAGACTATCAAAATAAATCAGCTGCTGTAAACATCTCATTAAAGATGAATATTTCAGTTTTGGAGCTGCTGTGAGAGCAGTAAAGTCTGCCAGAAACACCGTGGGCAGCTTCATGTGAGGTGGGTAGTGTGGATGGGGAGCATGTGCACAACAGCATGCACATAAACATGCAGCAAACACATTCTTGGCATCTGATAAAGTGCCCTTGGTGCACCGGTGCTCCTTTCGCTTTCAGGCTCCTGTTAATGTTTAGGTGGCAATTAAAAATGAAACACTTGCGAGGACAGAGGGGGGAAGCTATTTCGTGATTCAGGTCGCGCTTGAGCCTAATTGTCATTGGCCAGAGAGCAGCAGGTCAATTGAAGCCATCTTGTCATCATGACCTGCTGAACTGAGTCCTAAAATCTGATTGGATTGACCAGTACACACCCACCCACGCACAGCAACGCGCACATTTTGCACGTTTTCATCTTCCCGCTGTGCTGTTTAGTAACGATAAAGGCTTATGTAGTCATTCTCATCAAGCCGTTATAGGTTTTGTTGTTTATGATGCAATGTTTTTGCTTTAAATTTAGATTAGCAGCTGAATGAATAAAGCCAGCAGCCGAAAATTAATGAGTTAATCATTCACAGCTGCCGCACGCTTGGCATTTCTGGTTATCTGGTGTTCTTTTACTTCACTTGACCTTCACTGCGCAAACTGATGCATGTAAACTAACTGCATTGCACTCATACAATGACTCCATTTGTACAGTGTTGTTCTAGAAAAAGAAATAAAACTCATGTTAAATATTTATGTGTTGTATGTCATACGCCACCTATAGTCTTCAGTCCATGATTAACTTATGAAAGTAGCCACTTTTGCATTTTTTCTCATAAAACATGCATCTCATAAAATATGTAGAGTCTGTACTGTATCTGGTTCATTTTACACTGTATGAAAAAAAGTGGCACTTATGGTATAAGATACGTGTAAGACTTAGAATGGGATGGACGGATAGAGAATTCTTATGTTTTGCTTTTTATTTTATTAAATTTTTCTATTACTTTTCTATAGGAGTATTAACCACTAAAATCACTTCACACTACAGGCTACACTGACTAATTCATACAGTGCCTTTATTACATACACATGACACTCTCACTATCACACATAAGTGTCACACTTAAGGACAGTTTCACTCAGTTCAGTCAGTTTTGCCCAAGGACATTCCGACATGCAGAAAGGAGGAGCTGGGAACCAAAAGCCTTCTGATTAGTGTATGACCTGCTCTATGTAAATCACAGCTGCTTCAATCTGCAGAGTTTGACACTCTGCAAAAGGCAGAATTTATATGCCATCAGAAATGGTTCAGAAGCAGTAGTCTACATCCAGTATTTAACTTACAGTACAGAAATGTGATGTGAAACGTTGACTTTTCAGGAATAAAAAGAAATACCTTGTGTCCATAGACTGTATATAAAGGATGGACGTCAGCACCGGCACATGGGACTCCACATCATGAAGCCTTAGCGTTAATGCTTTGGATGCTGCATGTTGTTGTTTTTTGGACACAAGGTATTTGCACACATGGTTGAAGCATGTTACAGCAAGCAAATTAAATGCTAATGCTAGCTAACTTGTTGGCAGGTTGCACTGATCAACTGTCACACACAAACAGGTACCTCCTAATTAGTGCTAAGTTAAAGAATCATAAAATACTAGAATTCCCCTCATCATATAGATCCATTAAAGATGCTTCAAAAGGCACCAACACCACAAACAGAGGGTGGCCTGTTCAGTGACTAGAATTACAGTAATGGAAGTGAGGCCTGGCAGACAGCTGCTGGCTACAGGTTTGCATTTAGAACCATCCTCATGTGGTCTCTTGAAGAAATGCAAATTATATTGCAGATGGCTTCTTTTTTTCCTGCTCGAGAGGTTGACCAGTTTGTCTTTAATCTTTTTGAAATTTGAACTGTTTCCACTGCAGTCAGAGTGTTTCAGCCCTTTATGTTTGTCACACCAGGGAAAAGGGTCGTTGGAGAAAAAGCACGACCAAAATTATTGCGACTGGTTGCTTGAAGACAGGAATCAGATCTGCACCTGCTTGCAGTCAGCTGCCATCTTCAAAGCACTTTTGGTGCATCACCACAGCAATAAGACAGCAATAATAAATCAATCTGCTATAATTTTGTGATTTCATGTAACTGCTAACTTGACCCTATTCAATCTGGTTTTGACAATACAGCAATTAACTTAAATTTGATAAATGACTGAAAATTACAAATCCGTCCACATACTCAGAAATTCATAATAAGCAGAAACTCATATTAACTACTTAAATTCAGAGCTCAATCAGAACCTCATAGATATGAAACAAATTCAGAAATCCCTCCACAAATGTTGATGTAGTTGCTGCAAGATGGCAATTTAACTGCAAAATGACATGCATGGCTTGCCAAATGGTGCTTGGCAACCTTGCTTTTATATAGGAATAGCAGTTGATTCCCATTATGCACAGGGACCTGTTTGCAAATGAGTTACACTTCCTGGCGCAGACTGACTCAGATTGCCAATACGTTGCAATCAATCTGTCTGCCTTTATAAATTGCATGGCAGTTATGTGTCTAATTTATAAAGATGGCAGTCACTGTCTGAGCCTGAACAATTGTATTGTGGTCAAAAGTGGTCACTCAGCGGTTGTTCAGCAACTACTTCCAATTGGTTACTGACAGCAAAAAATTCAGTGCAATCACTGGACAACCACCAATTTTTCCTTTGCAACACGCAAGGAGGTTGCTGCCCTATTTTCTCTCTAGTGTGTTTGAGCTGTTAGATAATCACTATTGACAGCTGCTGGAAATTGTTTAGAAGTGATACTGCAGCTATTTGTGTTTTGCTTCAGTGTTTATATTATCACTGTGAAACCTGACAACACTTCGACCATACATCACCAGCATTAAAAACCCCCACCTGTCATAACCTCTGGTGCAGGAGGACCATGAAACTGCCTGCTTTGAGGAATTCAACATCCTACGATGATGCAGATATTATCTTTTCTTTTTTAGATCAGTTTTCTAAAATAGTTTTTATGCCCTCCAAGTTGTTACAAGATGTAGCTCACTTTGTTCTGGTGATTAGTCTAAAGCTGTTCCTCTTTATAAATATTAATTTTTTCATCTTTCTTTGCCAAAGCCTGAGGCACCAAGCACAGGTGTTTTATGAATAACATGGAGGACAAGCAGCTAACTGCAGCTGAAACAGGAAGTTGCAGTAATAACTGCTGTCCCTAGTGCACCCTGGGTAATAATCAGCCCTCGTTTGTCATAATAGCAGGTAAATACTCAAGCACGGTCGCAGTAGTCCTCTCAGTAGGACACCAGCAGCAGCAGCGGTCCACAACAATATTTCACTTATTTTTATTAAGTGAACAGGCATTCCGGTCGTTCTCCGAGGCCTGTTAGTGTTTACAGACGCAACAGTAGACAAACAGCAGAAATGAAAAGGGCAAGTCACGGCAGCACAGCCAAAGCCAGATTCAAACTCAGGTCGAAGCACAAAGGCAGTTACACAAATGTAGTCAAGCATCAGGGGTCTGCATTAATTATTCAAACAGTATTTTACAGTACCGATTATGACTTTCCTTTTGCCGATTGTTTGCTTGTTGATGAAAACAAAAATCAATGCGGACATGTTTAGTGCATCATAATTTAATAACAGAGGAAGATATTACTATGAAGAGATTTTTTTTTTTGTGTTCTTGCTGGCTGGTTATGAAATGTACAAAGCCAAAGCCCGAGGCAAAGTTTCTCTGTTGTGCTTTCCATCTCAGTGAAGAAACTCCGAGATAAGACAAATGGTTCAAATGACCTTTGAAAAGATCACCATCTCTCAGTTCGCCTGAGAGAGGGAAAGCAAGAGGGAGAGAGGTAAACGAGGGGGCCTATTTCTACAGAGCCAGGAATAAAAGTGGATTCCCAAACCGTGTGAGTGTGTGCCCTCTTTGTCTAACCATCTCACTGCTTTCTGCTCCATTTATAGAAGTAAGTTTATTTGTCTCTGCGGAGGGCGTAACTGAAGGAGCGAAAGCAGGAAGGTGGGTTAAAGCTCAGGTTTGTTACTGATTAACTAACAACTATCATGATTTATTTCCCCCCATTCTCTCTATTTTAATGAAATGCTCTTAAACCGCCATGCCCTGCAGAGGGCCTCTGCCCTGCACAGCTAGCTGCTAGCTCTGCTGTCCACAAGGGCCTTTCATGGTGCTCATTACAGTCCTGTCCTAGGAGAGTCTGCATTGCTAGCTAGCTCCCACTTGTACGCCTACTCCCAGCAGCCTTTCTTCTGTGTTTGACATTTCTGCATCTAAGCAGAGTTACTTTCTTGCAAAAGTATCATGATGCCTTGACAGATGTTGAAAGTCTTGAAAGAGTAAAAAATAAAATAAAAAACAAACCTAAAGTGGAAGAGTCCTTTTGAATAAGTGACTTAAGGGCGTCACGGTGGTGCAGTGGTCGTCACTGTCACCTCACAGCAAGAAGGCTCTGGGTCTGAATCCACCAGCCTGAGGTCATTCTGTGTGGAGTTTGTATATTCTCCCTGTGCCCGCATGGGTTTTCTCTGGGCACTCCAGCTTCCCCCTGATAATGAGGAATTTTGGCTCTTTCCTTTCTATAGTTCAGTTCATCAATATTTCAGCAATGTCTTTATTGAACATCCCTCTTTAGGTCATGCCACAGCACCTCAGCTGGGTTAATATCACAACCCTGACTTGACTATTCCAAGATATGAATTTTCTTCTGCTTCAGTAATTCTCTTGTTGACTTGTGTGCTTTGGGTCATTGTCTTTTTGCATCAGCCAGCCATTTCTGAGCTCAGATCATAAGTTGCTGCCCTGATATTCTGCTGTAAAAGTTCTCAGTACAATTTTGAATTCATCATTCCTCCAGTCATAGCAAGGCGTGCAGGCTCTGAGGAGGCAAAACTGCCTGAAACCATGATGCCCCTTCCACCATGCTTCACAGGTGGTTGAAGTCTTTTTTTCCCCCTCCAAAGTATTGTGCGCTTTTCAACTTGTGTTTCATTTGTAAACAGAACACTGTGCTGTGAAATATACAGGGGGGCTTTTGCAAATTTAAGATTTGCCACAATGTTTTCTTCTTCTTCTCTCTCTCTCTTTTAATAGAGATTTTTGCAAGTGTTTTGCAGTCTTGTTGTGATCTTTGCAGGAGGCCAGGGAGAGTAACAATAAAAGGCCTGAATTCCCTCCATTTGTAGACACTTTGTTTTATTGTGGATTGATGACACTCTAGAAATACTTATGTAGCCTTTTTCCAGATGCACGTCTAGAATACTACTAAGGTACCGATTAGTAAAAGTAGTCATGGCTCATGGTTGGGAAGAACAGACATAGTCAATAAACATAGGCATAAAAGTGTAGTTACTCTATGTGGCTTTGTTTATCTGGTGGGTCAACTCCAAATTTATTATACTAATTAAAACTGAAACTAGGTGCACAAAAAACATTTTAGTTAAACTGAAATAAAAAATAGACTTTATAAAAAGGCAAAAACTAACTGAAAAAGTATTTTGTGCTTAGAAATCTAACAAAAGTAAAACTAAGGACCACTTTTGTGGTGAAGTTTGTCAGCCCAACATGCAACAGGCCCTTTGGAGCATGCTTATTAAGTCTGAAATCTGCACATGATACCAAGTGTTGTGTTTGAATTGTGTACCTATTTTTAATTTCTTAAAACAGACTCCTAAAAAAATACAACCACATTATAATAAGTAAGTACATTTTTATTTGTACAGCACCTTTCAAGATAAACAACACAAAGTGCTTCACAATAAAATGCCAGAACACAACTACAATAAAAACAGCAAACACTGAATCTAATAAGACCTTAATTAAAACTAAAGATTTTAACTGAAATAAACCAAAAAATAAAATATACAGAAA
>JAVDPK010002144.1:302442-317149 GCA_034780415.1 Cichlasoma orientale
ACAGGTGTATAAACCAAGCACCTGGGCATGCAGACTGCTTCTACAAACATTTGTGAAAGAATGGGTCGCTCTCAGGAACTCAGTGAATTCCAGCGTGGTACCGTGATAGGATGCCACCTGTGCAACAAGTCCAGTTGGGAAATTTCCTCACTACTAAATTTTCTGCAGTCAACTGTTAGTGGTATTATAACACGAGATGCTGAGGTGCATAGTCCGCAGAGGTCACCAACTTTCTGCAGTCAATCGGTGCAGACCTCCAAACTTCATGTGGCCTTCAGATTAGCTCAAGAACAGTGCATAGAGAGCTTCATGGAATGGGTTTCCATTGCCAAGCAGCTGCATCCAAGCCTTACATCACCAAGTACGATGCAAAGTGTTGGATGCAGTGGTGTAAAGCACTGCATCCAAGGTCACGTCTCCACTGCCACTGGACTTTATAGCAGTGAAAACATGTCCTCTGGAGTGGCAAATCATGCTTCTCTGACTGGCAATCTGGGTTTGGTGGTTGCCAGGAGAAAGGTACTTGTCTGGATGCGCCAAGTGGCAGTGGCACAGTGGGTAGGTGCTCAAGTGCCCTTTTTTAATATTGCATGGCTATATTAGGCTTGTAACAGTAAAACTGCTTCCAGACAAAAGGAAAAAAAATACTAGAAACAAAGTTGCCCCTGTGGCTCTATATCTGTTTTTGATACTTGTCAGGCTTTCTCTTAAAACTATAGATCATCCTACTACCTGCACACTGAAGACCACTGGTTCTTCCAAGAATGGCTACCCTATTTTTTTTTTTAGAAAATCTTGTACTTGCTGATTTCTCATCATGAACAGAACCTGCTCCAGAGCAGTTCTTAGAGCTTTGTAACGCTGTAAATGCAGGGCAAACCCAGAGTTACTCGTTTCTTAGCAAACGCCCCAGATGGCTATATTACGATGCGAGATTCTTTGTCATGATGTGGCTTTCCTTTAAACTGGCTGGAAACCTCTGGTAACTTATGCTGAACATAAAACCCATCCTGTTATGTTGAGAGTTTAGGTTTAAAATTGGCTGTCAGTGGCATTTACGGCAATTAAATTCCAGACAATATGGTTTAAGAGCAAAATATATTTCCTGCCAAGGAGACACATTTTATAATTGCAAACCTGCTAAACCATATGCTAATGTCACCAAAGGAAGCGCTGCAGTTGCACTAAATATGTGTGTTGCCAGAGAAATTCAGTTGGTGAATACCCATAATTCTGTTTATATTCTTGGTCGTGATTTGCTGCCAAGTCCATCTTATACTCCTAATAAACCACAGATTAGAAAATGGGTTAGTCAATTGTAGACTAATTAGCAGAATATTTAATAGAATTAATTTGATTTTCCCCCAAATTAAACTTTTACCTCATTATGGGTCTGAGTCTGACTGTAGTTTTAGTGTTTCTCACACCAGCTGATGCTACAGTCACACAAGGGGAAACAGTGGTTTTAGACCACGGCACAACAAAAATTGTGTGCAATGAACTTGTACAGTAATTTGGTTACTTTGAGATGGATGCTTTGAAGGCAGGGACCTGTCCTCTGCAACCGCTCGCACTCAATCGGCGTCTTCAAAGCAACTTTGATGTGTTAAGATGGTGATAAAAGAGCAATAACATTGAATAAGTCTATCATCTTGCGATTGAATGCGGTCAAGTTTGCAATTACATGCAGTTTGTTTGTGATAATGTGGTGATTAACTGTGATAAATCTGTGAAAACTGCAAATCTGCTGCTGTCTACAGAGACAGAAACTCACATTAAACAGAAATTCACATTAACTACTTACGCTCAGAGTGTGGCCAGAACCTAGTAGATTTGAAACAGAAAATTAGAAATTTCTCCAGAAATTGGGATTTAATTACAAATTTAATTGCAAAAATACGTAGGTGCTTGGCAACAGAGGAGCTGTGCTCGCTGACTCAGACTAATTGCAATGTGTCGGCTGCGTTTATAAATGGTAAGGAAATTATTTTGAGTGATTACAGTCAGTATGAGTCAGACCATGTTTGTTTGGAGACAGGTTGCCTCCCACCAGGTGACCTGTGTCTTGCACTCGAAAGTTATCGCCAAGAGGTTGAGGGTGTTGCATGCTTAACGTCTTGCAATCGGGCTTCAGCAGAAAAAGAAATTCAGTGCAACCACTGATTTTTCCTATTGTTGTCCTATTTAGTCAAACTTCCTTTGACACCCCACGGATTAATGTTTCACATAAAGTTTCCTTGCGTTCTGTGCTGAACAACTAACGCACTGTTTAGAATTTCATGCACCACCGTGCATCACACAATTAAGTTTTAAAGTAAAATGAATTCATTTGCTGGGGTGGGGTAAATCAGGACAAATTGGCATGCCGAGGCCAACATTAGTTAATATTGATAGAAATGTACTCTCTTGTCATGACTTATTGATTTCTTAGCTCTGTCACGAGACAGGAAATGATGGTTATTTGTCACATTAGCAACCAAGCCAATCCCAACCCCCACATATGAGCTGGGTCTCGAATAAAGTTGGGTTAAGTTTGAAAAAGTACTCCGATCTCTCATATCTAATTTTCACTTTCATGCACTGACAAACATTCATAGAACTCCATTTAAATGATCAAATAAGATGCTGTTTACAAACTAAGATTACAATAAATACAGTGTTTCAGATGTTTTACTAAAACAATATAGAAAATAGGTTTTTAATTAGGACTTTTTTCACACTCCATTGGGTCTGTAATTGGTAATCTGGCTGCTAATCTAGTTTTGTTTTAACAGCTAAATGTTTTTAAATGCCCTCTCCTTATCATATTTATTTAACAGCAGATTCTAAAGACAGTTAATTTTCTGAGGCATAAATATGGTGTTTAGCTTGAACAACCCATAATATCACATAAATCAGCGCTGGAGCTTTTTGACAACCTAATCTACAGCTTTTTACCAAGAGACCCCCTTTTTTTTTTTTTTTTTTAGGGTTGCTACTTTTCTATGCCGCCTTCATCTGCTCAGTTACATTAATAAATGAGATTTTAGAGAGAGCACATCTGCGGTTAAAGTGCAAAAAAGAAAAGTCGAAATAAAACCATCTCCCTGACGACGCATGTTTTACAGCTCATGGAGAGGCCGCTGAATTAAGCATGATGCAAACACGGCAAATTGAATCAATTTTCCTCCTCTAAATAGATGTGATGCGTGGAGCCTGAACGCTCAAATGAATAAGAACGATTTTCTGCGTTTAATGATGTTGTTTTTGTTTGTGCATTTCTTTGCCTCTGCTTGATGAAGGTTCTAGATGATCGGGCGCACGGAGGAAGAAAGATATCAGATAACAAGGCAGCGTGGAGGCACGGCGCATGGTGTCTCCTCGCTCCGTGGCGCAGCCACCGAGAATGAAATGACGTGGTGGAGCACGGGGATGAGAGGTGAGGTGAGTGGAGCATATTAAACTGATAAGTGGCCGCGCGGAAAATAGTGAGGCATACATGGGCAAAAATAAATAAAGAAATTTAAAAAATTAAAGCTCATGCGCACACATGTGACCTGTGGTGAATTTAGAGTTTCTGGATGGTGGGCCTGCCACTGACTCAAAAGTTGTCAGAGGTGGTGGGGAAAATGCATAAAGGAGAATGTCTCACATGTGTAGATGTAGCTAAACACCGGGGACATTTTTCATTGACAAGCCTGTCATCGCTGTTGACATATTGATCAAGAGTAGCCTTGCTTTTTGTGCACACAGTCTGCAACACTTAATGATCAGCATGGAACACAAAGCTTCCAGAGGTGCGGACACATTGACAGGCTCTGATTAAATCAGTAACAGTGGCAGCATTGTTGACGACAATGATGATAACTCTGAGGGCACTTATCAACGGGAAGGGCCAGTGTGGCTTAACACAATCTCAAGTAGACGTTCATAGATGCTGATGGAGGGAAATAATTTGAAATTTAAAAAAAAAAAGAAGAAGAAGAAACATTTATCATCAAACTGAGCGGTCACCTAATACAGAGCACCGCAGAGCTCATGAATAATTGTTTCCAAGCGTTATGCTTTGCCTGTCAGTCAGAAATCCACCGCGTTGGCTGTAATACATCTGAATTAGGGGCCTGGTGGCACTCTGTCACGTACACCCCGTCGTAAGCCGTTAAATACATAAATCGGGTTTAAATGAACACACACACCACTTGTCTTGCCTGGTTTGCAGGGTAATTCATCTTCCAACTCAATGATTCTGTTATGCAGTCAAATTGACAAGTAATCCATTGCTGGTGTCCTTGTTGTCAACATTAAGGTCATTTCTGATTGTTGCATTGAGTGAACAGACTTGCAGTTTTGCAACACTTTGCAGGGGGTGAAATATGCCAGGTGAACGCATCAGGCTACAGTCTGGTATCAGTGTTCTGGGGCTGTACCATGACAGTGCAAACACGGGCCTGCAAACACAGGCCGGCATGTGACGGGAAAATAGAAAACAGCAAAAAGAAATTTGATAGTTTCTAAGTTTGAAGTGAGAGAGCAAAGTGCATTGTACACAATGATAGTGGGCATTATTCTGCTAGGCTGAACTTCCAACTATATTAAAAGTGCAGTCTGACTCATTTATGTGTGTGGGCACACATGCACTGGCAGGACAAGCATATGGAGGAGAATGAGTCTGAAAAAGTTTTCAGCAACTAAAGCTTCCCCAAAATTTTTGCATCAAAATTTTTAGCCTTTTATAGTGTCACTATTTTAATATATACACCGATATTAATGGTTGCATATTTTGATGTGTTTGCAATGAAATGCGTTGTTTTCCCACACAGTCCGTAAATTAAAAAACAAAATAAAATAAATAAAAACACAATCCTTCAATCTAATTTTTTTCACCGAAAGTCACATTCTTTTGGGCATCTTAAATCACTTCGGTATAGTGATTGAAAGGCACGAGCCTGTGTAATACCTGTCGGGGGACCACGCCGGTAGTGTCGTACATATTTTTGAGCAAGTCTGCTCAGGCTTTAAATGGATTACAGCTCATTATCCCAAATTACTTTTCAGAATAAGCCAGGAAATGGAGAGAAAACCTCACATGGTGGTTTGTAAGTACTGCTTTCAGGAAATCTTCACAGAAGTGCTCGATAGAGTTATAAAAAGATTAATTCTTTCTCTCTCTCTCTTTTTTTGTCTTAATTAATACACTTGAGAGGGCTTTTCTTTGAGGAAGCTGTTCATATTCCGAGGTCAGGAATAAATGATTGAGGTTACCTTGTAAATAAACACTAGAATATCTTTAACTGAAACCAGGAACTAATAATAGTTCTTGCTGTTCTTTTATTAGTAATTACTGTATGGTATGTATATATATATATATATATATATATTCATTAGGTGGCAAGACACGTGTTTATCTATTTTCTGTTTTTTTTAGTACCTTAATATGTTCACATTTTAATATTTGTTTTAATGACTCGTACTGCAAATGAGGTGATTTTTATCTCAGTGATCACAAAGAATTTGCATTCAGCTCCAAACTGCGAACCTGCCACGGAGCACGGCGCCTCGTACAGATCTGCTGCGTTCCGCACAAAAAGGCTGCGAGTACACAAGTCTGTACTCTCAAATGCACACGAGCAGTAACATCTTGCGTTAGGTGTTTCTGGTGAAGCTAAAAATATTGCTTCTGTTCTGCTTGGCTGTCAAAAAGATAAGATGCCATGACGGCGTAGTTGGTTTAGAAACCCAGCAGCAAATGTAATGTTTTGTCCAAACTGCTGGAAAAATCAGCGGCGCCATCCCGAGAGTCAAGCTTTCAGGATGTATTTGAACTTACTGGCTGTTAAACAACAACAACAAAATATATATATGAAAGTCACAGTACACCTACACTAACACAGGCTGTGTACCTAATAGACTATGTATTTAAGTGTTCTCTTCCAATATTCTACAGATAAGATCAAGATGACAAGTCAGTCCAAAAGAAAGTCCAACAGATTTTTAAATGATCTAAAGAGAGCAGGAAGGCAGGTGTCAGTGGGGAGGTCCACTCTCTGTAGGTCTCTCTGTAGGTCTGTAGCAAAGGCACAAGATAGATGGAGAAGAAGAAAAGTAGAAATCTCAAGAACAGGTTATTCCAGACTAGAAAAGCTAATTAGATTTGATAACCCAGAGCCTGAACGTGCCAGCCACATAAAGAAACTTGAAGACAAGTTTCATGGGCTAACCTATAGAGTATATTTGTCAAGATGACCTGCTGAAGTTCAGACTGAACATCAGAATGGGAGAAGAAATGTGATTTAAGTTACTTTGACTGTGACATGGTTGGTCTGACTGGTCTCAGTATTTCAGAAACTGCTGATCTAGTGAGATTTTCATCCACAACCATCTCTAAAGTTTACAGAGAATGGTCTGATAAAGAGAAAATATCCAGTGAACATCAGTTTTCTGGGAGAAAATGCTTTGTTGATGTCAGAGGTCAGAGGAGAATGGCCAGACTGCCTTGAGCGGAAGGCAACAGTAAGTCAAATAACCACTTGTTACATCCAAGATGTGCAGACAAGCATCTCTGAATGCACAACACATCAGATCTTGAAGCAGATGGGTTACAGCAGCTGAAGACCACACCGGGTGCAACTTCTATCAGAAAAGAATAGTAAGCTGAGGCTACAGTTTGCATGCCTTCAGCATAATTGGACAATAGAAGAAGAAAAACGTTGCCTGATCTAATGAGTCTTGATTTCTGTTGTGATATTCTGATGTTACAGTGAGAATTTAGCATGAACAACATGAGGAAACGGATCCATCCTACATTGCAAAATTCCGTCGTACCATGTACAATGACAATAGAAGGCTATTCTATTCTATCAGTGGTTGAGGCTGTTGATGGTGGTGTAATGATGTGGGGGATATTTTCTTGACACACTTTGGGCCTCTTGGCACAGCACATCTCAAATCATCTCAAACTGTCTTGAACATGACAATGAGTACTCAAATAGTCTCCACGGTCACCAGATCAATCCAGTAGAGTCCGTTTGGGATCTGGTGGAAAGGGAGCTTCACATCACGGTCGGGATTCAGGACTTTAATGTTAAGATGACATAACCATAGCAAAGAAAAACAGGTCTAAGTCACACAGAAAGTAAATATTCCCACTTTATAGCGTGCACATACTTCCCAGTGTTCTCTGTTTTTGACCACATGTTTCACTTTTAACACTTGCTAATTGTCTTTCACATGTATTGGGAAATATTTAATTGAGGACAGAGCAGGGATGCACCTGACAGCCCTCAGCTTGATTGCAGCACCACAGCTGCAGCCAATTGAGAGTTAATTATCAAATAAAAGAATACCAAGGTTGGAGCTACTTGCCAACTTCTCTCCAGGAAAAAAAAGGCAAAAGAACAAACAAAAAAAAAACACCTCATATCTTTAAGCTGGTTGACAGTGCATGGCCAGCAAAGGATTATTCTGATAAGATCTCCCAGGGCTGCATATCAAACTCCAGCTATTAGACATATCGGACTTAAAGGTACACATTGAGGAAAACATATTCTGAGTGGCTGCAAAGGGAGGCTGAAAAAACCCTAGACAGCCCCAATACCCAACGGCAACCCCGCGAGACGGTCTCCATCCCTTCTCAGCCCACAGGCTGGCTCTACACTGTCTAAACCCTGTCTGACTAAAATGTATCCAGTGATTCACCCCAATCATAGTTATTTTCCACGGCCTCACTGCCTTTGAATTTGCATCTTCTCCATCCTATATTAGGTAAAGGCAAAGCATCCATTTCAGGCAGAAATTCTCAAATGCATATTGTCACAGCAAATTACTGTACGGTTTGTTTTTTTATACACTGAAGCCTTTCCTCCCGGTTTTCTGTCACCGCACCGTCTTTGCTGATTTGTATTGCAAATAGATGAAAAGCAGCACGGGGCAGACAGAAGAAATATTTACATTTTTGAACTGAGGAGATAACAGAAATTGTACCCTTGCTAGTGCTTTTTTAAATTTTTTTTAAAAATTTAAAAATCTGCTCAAAATCATTAGGCAATTGTTTATTATTCATCCCTTTAAAAAAAAGAAAAAAAACCCCACATCTGCTCTGCTGTTATCATCCATCTGCCTTTGCCACTTCTCCCTGCTTCCTTCTAAGGATTTCTCCTCTTAACCCTCTGCATGTAATAACTGTCATCTGCCACGCCAATGAGCCATGTAGTAAAAGTGCTGCTCTTTATATTTATCTAGGCTAATCTCAACGCCGTCACAACAGTCATTACGAAGGGAAACGGTACTTTATTTGGAGCGGCTGCGGGGGAGGGACAAGAGAACGAGTGGGAGGGCACTCCCAAGGATGTCGTTTGGAAAACCCCTCACCTTTGTGATGCAGAGTCGCTGAAGCGTACGTGGTGGGTAGTTGCTGGTGACACGGTGTGATAAATAAGGGGAAGGCTCTAGATATTAGTGTTAAACCCCCTTTCTGCTGTTCAGTTTGCTCTAAAGATGGGAAGAAGCTCGCTTCCATGTCATGTTAGATTCCAGTTGAAAGGGCCTCAAGCTATTTTCATCATTCTGAGTTTACTGTAGCACTTTCTAGCTTTACTTGTCTTGTTGCGGTCTGGCTGTCAGGCTGCGCGGCTGACAGCTGATGCCTATGGCACGAGCCAGGGAAACCCATGGGAGAAGAGGAGATGTCCTATAAAATATGATGTGCTGCTTAGCCACGGAGTCACTCTCACATCCTGCTGTGCCGCTTCAGAGGCTCTGCTGAGCTGTTTCCAGCGGATCCGGCATGTTGTACAACCTCCGTGTGAAATGTTCAGTGAGCTCGCATACATTTACACCATTGCTTTGTTGTAATGCCATGGTGGGAATAATGAGCAATCACTGCATGCATATGTCCACCTCTGCTCAGTAACAATATGCATCGGTTAACATTTTCACTGATTAATCTCAAGGGGTGTGCGTGGGTGTTTCTTTAAAGATTATACTTACAAAGTTTTTTGTAAGTTCTGAATGTCGGCAAGTGCCTGTATTTGTTGTTATCTCATTAAAGTAAGAAGACAGTCCAATAGAACAAAGCTATTGATGAGAACAATTGATTACACCGAGTAGTGACTTAAGACTGAAATTCAGCGTCCCTCAGATGATCTTACCACCGTCTCCACTGAGCTGACGCTGCACGTCATCCCCAGCTGTGAGTCTCGCTCTCCAAACAGTAATATTTACCCCTCTAATAAAAATCATTGTTGTGCGGCTCACACTAAATCAGAGGCCTGTTTCTGTCTGCAGTGACAGAGTAAAATTTAAAGCATCTCTCACAGTGATGGAGAGCTCCTGAGGCTTTTATTCGTTTGGCGGAAAAGACAGCCCTCATCAGGTTGTGGTGTGTGAATCCAACAATGCGTGAAGCTGTACTGCAATCTGTTTCTGGCACTCTTTACTATTAAGCCAATTAACTACTTCAGACAAGTAATTATTAACACTGATTGCTATTTTAGATGAATGATATTTCATTTGCTGATATGTGTGTTTGAGACGTGGCACTCTACATTTAACTCTGAGTTCCAGTAGAATGGCAGTAAGCACATTTGTAGCTTCTGCACTGATATAGGGCCTCAGTCACACAGGCATAGAGATGTGTCGGCAACTTCTGGTTGCGAGGGGAAAAATGTGTATTACCCGACTGATTGGCGAGCAGTTTGCTGGCACAAGTGGACTGTGCTGCACCAAAAATCTCACTTGCCAAATTCTTGCCAAGGAGTCGTGAAAGCTGTAAAAAGTGACAAACTGGAAACTTTTCTCCTTCAAAGTTAAAATTGCGCCTTGCAAAACTTTTACTTTGAAGGTCAATGTTCTCCGTTTCTGTTTTGCATCCCACTTTTTCCCAATTTTTCTGCAGGTCATTGAATAAAATTTTGGTGCAGCACCTTATTTGAAACCAATTTTACTGAGACAGCCACAATCCTCCAACAACCACTCACCATCCAGACTGGAAAAATATTTATTTCTTGACCGGGTTCATGGGTTTTGTTGGTCACATGATAAATCAGTCATGCATATTAGTCATAGTCTATATGAAGTGCTGAAGTACCTTAAACTCGCATTCTTTCTAATGTCTAATAAGGGGCACCTCCTCTGGTTTGAAAAAGGTAAAGTTGTATATAAGTTTCTAGCAAACATGATGTTACTTTTGTAGATACGGTTGCTACTGTAGTCAGAATGGAGGATGTAGCAGGGTATGCTTCAGGGCGGGTGACTGACATTGCACTACTTAATGTGTACCCGGGTCAGGGCCCCCTCCCGCTCATCACATCCACCAAGATGGCAGCAGCCAAAACAATCAGCTGGGGGCTCGAATATGTGACTTCACTTAACATCGTGGTGACATCATGTGAAATGCTATTTTGAACATCTATAATTGACATAATGAAAGATGAACATTTAACACGGCGAGAGAAGAGCTGCTGGAAGCAGGGATTCATATTTTATTTCACCATCTTTAAAAATTAAAGGCTGCATGAAGGAACAGCACTTTCATGTTAAACCTTCAGCATGTTACGGTCTCTCGGCTTCAGCTGGTTTGAACGATGCCGTTTTTGATTACAAATGCATGCGCATGTAAATTCCGAGGTTGATTTGCATTACAGTGGAATGCAAAGCATCCGAGGAGACGCGGCTGCAGTGCGCCACGCTGTACATCTGGACCCAAACGAAGAGTTAGACAGAGGTCAGGGGGTTAAAAACTGAAGACTGTGCGGAGTGTGAAACTGCAGGGTAATCTTTCACACCCTGTGCTAATATGGGAGAGAGAGAAGACAGAGAGAGAGAGATACAGTAGCCAGCAGTGAAGAGTATCTGCTGCCAAATGCACCGAGGGCTAGATGAAGACGAGCTCCTGCCATCTGGGCAGCTTGAGGCGAGGTTGCAAACAACTCCCGCTCCATCACTGGCTCTCCAGCTCACATTCACACATCGTTTTTTATTTTGTTAACATTTCTTATTTTTTTAACCCTGCTCCTTTGGCCTCTCATCCCATTAAACTGTCCCATCTTGACCTCCCGTGTCTTTCTCAAGCTGTCTTTCCTTTTCTCGCTTCCATTTCCTGTATTCCGACTCTCCCCTCCCGCCTCCTCCTTCCCGTCTCCTCTCCCTCTCAAGGATTTATCAGTCTTAATTATCTTAACTATCCCGCTTCATACTCAGCTTGTATCTAGCATATTTAATCTAGGATTCAGCAGGGCTATTAGTTACACTCAACATGCAGAGGCTAATTGATTTAAGGAAGCAGGATTTGCTTGTTGGTGCCGATGGCTTTAACCGAAAGCTAATATAGGAGGACAGAGGCCAGAAAGAGATGCTCATGAATTGCTCGTGCCGCAAAGGAGAGTTTCTTCTTTCTTTGTAAACTTTAAATTTCCCTCACATCCTTTGATGTCCAAATCAGTTTGTTTCGACTTTGCCCGAGCTCAGGGAGATGCGGCACACAGCTTGGAAATAGGGATTCACGACTTTTTTTAATGACTCGCAGTCTTTTCTCATAGTTCTCAAGAGGGAATTTGTTCCTTTCCCTGATTTACATGGGATAACTGGGGTAAGGATAAATATTTTTGGTTGGTGGGGAAACAGAACAGCGAAACAGATGTCTGTTTAAATGTCATGTTTGTCGCCGAGGCTGCGCTGACATTTTAGACCCAGACTTTCACCTCTCGGATTCGTTCGCTGTGAGTCGTTAACAGAATCAGGTTGAGTCAGAGCTGCTGTTGTGAATAAATATGATCTAATTGATAGCTGACCTCTCACATTAACGAGGAAACGGGACTAAAACCACCACACGCCAGTAAGACTTTACTATGTATGTGTATCCGAGTCACTGCGTATTCTTTTTAGCTTCCTTTCGCGCGGGCCTGTGTGACTCCTACTACATATGCAGTTAGGGTGGCTTGTGGCCACGGATATTGATAATGGCATTGGGGACACTCAGCTTCTTGTCTTATTAATCAAACAGGGCTGAGCAGTGACCTTTCTCCGAGCCCGCCGCTTTGGACTGAGCCAGATCCCCTGCCTCTGCTGCCCCCGGGGAGCAGCAGCTTGACATCATTCACCCTGTGTCCGCTAATGTCAGCCCCGGGTCTGGCCGCAGCCGCTCACCAGCCCTGCCCGGCGCCCCGGACACAGCCCTGGATGACAGAGACATTGATCACTCAGGAAGCAAGGGTTGTCTTGGGGGGTGGCTGGCGCTGGTGGTGTTGGATGTTGGTGTGTGTGTGTCTGTGTGTTTTGATACTGCACCAATTGAAACTGGTGAGCCTAATTAGACTGCACATCTGGGCCTAATGAGCAAATCAAGACCCATCATTGATCAAGCATCAACTGGCCTTGAGCTGTTCTCTGATTGGTTAAGAGATGCACAAGAGCTGTAAATGGCTGGGTTAAGTATTTGCAACACAACTAATTGTTTATGCAGAAGATCTGGCATCAATCTTTCCTTTATTTTTGTCTACAGTATACGAAACTCAACTTCTAAAAAGAAAGACTTGTCACAGCTCGTGTATTATAAAAACACAGGCTTATTATGAGCATGCAATTTTCTCTACCCTTTCTTCCAGACACCGGTGTGTGCTCAGTCATGTGTTTCTGATCAGACAGAAATAACCTGGTCTAAGTCATTGCTGTTATTGCCCATCAGCAGCAGAGGCTGCTACACAAAGCTCATGGCAGCAAATTAAGGTACTTCAAAGCCCTTAATGATCAATTACTACACTTTGTGTTAAATTCATGCTCTTCATAGCAGCCAGATCTGAACACAAGTACATGATGGACACACTGTTTTTCAGAATTAAATGTAACTGTCTGAGCATATTATTATCACTGATTATGCTCATTAAGAACATTTATAAATGTTCTAAAAAAAAAAGTTTTTTAAAGTCTTATCAGAGCATTATGATGTTTTTATAAGTCTGCAAGTTTGCTCAGTATCATTGCAATCCAGTGATTGCTGGCTGTACATCAGCTGAAAATAGGAAACGATAACTAATTCAGCCGACTCATTAATAGTTTGCCAAAGTTGTGTTGGATAAGGATAAAGATAAGAACTTAAGAAGTGCTGATGTTGTTTTGTTTGGTTTCAGTCGTTCTTTGTAGTCTAAAACTGGAAGGAAAATTCTGCATCGAAGGTCATCATTTATTATTTTACATGCTTTAGTGTCAGAATTTCGACCATTTCAAGGTGACATTGAAGCTAGATATGTTACTTGAATCCCTGCAGCATTGACTTGAAACTTTATTGATTTTACAGTTCATTTACAATGTACCAAATAAACCTTACCATAAAAACAGACATCATTAAAATGACAACACTGTCCTACCTGTTCTCTGATGACTCCTAAATTTCTCAGCATTGTTGTCTTTTTTGGGTTTTTTTTGCAGACAAACACAGTGGAATCTTGTGTGTCGCTGTCTGGTCAATATATTCTTTTGTAAGTCTGCTTGTTGGCAGCTGTACCAGGCACTGGGCGAGTGATGCCTAAGGGATTCCCACAACATCCAGGAACATCCTTTCTGGCTGATGCAGCACCTGTTGTCAAAAATGGAAAAGGGATATGCGCGAGCACGAGCTGCAGTAAATGGGGGCGGATGTTGACTGTGGGATCTGCTAGGTGAATGCACTGGGCTTCCATGAGACTCAGCACATTTCAAGTGATGTCTTGGCAGCCCGTGTACCAGTGCACTCTGCTTCTGCTGCCTGCCTTCAAGAGTTCTTGAAAACTGTAAAAAGCATGTCATGACCGGATACATTTAGCTTGTGAAATTACCCTTAATTGTACTTGACGCTTTTTGAATTTATGGCATGCAGGCATAAAAATAATGGGAGTGCCAGTCATATTGCAGTATGCTTGGGAAAAAAAAGGACTTGAGGATAAAATAGTGGATCCGTTTTTGCATTCGCTGATGCCAGAACCGACAGCACTCGTCTCAAGGAAGCCCTTCAACCAGCTCGTCGAGAACAGAAACAAACCAAAGAACCTCCACGCACATTAAAAGCGACATCAAAGTGTACATAGTTGATGGTGCTGCAGCACAGGGGCACCAGCATTAGGCAAAATAAACTTAATTCAAATTATTCAAGGATAAAAGGGTAAGAAGAGGATTGCAAATCAGCACTTATATTTGTGGAGCCCGCTGCACTTTGGGGTTTGCGCACAACTTTCAATAAACACATTTCACAACAGCCACACTTGGCGCCTTATTCCGGTTCGTTAATGAGGACGATCTTTTATTGTTGATTTGGTCTCTGGAGGAGAAATGAATTCTACTTTGTAATACTGATTACCAAGGTTTCACCCTGATGACTTTGCCTTGTTTTGCTAATAAACTTTTCCGCGCGAATTTATGGCCAACATCAGCAAACAGCGAGCTGCAGACAAAGCTCGTCATCGGAGAGCGGCTTGTAATCGTCTGATAAAGGACTTCATTACTAAAATAAATGCTTCTTTAAAGTGATAACACACGTGGCCCCTCACATGTAGGCTAAATTCTTAAAATGGGTATTAGAAGGTATTATTCTATCTTTTGACATTTTGTTTACTGTTTCTTTTTAGCTATGAAACATCCTTTAAAGCCTTCAAAATGAGGGTTTGTGTGTGTGTGTGTGTGTGTGTGTGTGTGTGTGTGTGTGTGTGTGTGTGTGTGTGTGTGTTTGAATGTTTGCTCAGGCCCTACTGACAGCTTTTGTCCA
>JAVDPK010002144.1:324484-334917 GCA_034780415.1 Cichlasoma orientale
TTTAATTATTTATGCCAGCCCTGACAGGTAATAAGGGGGTGTTAGAGGAAAAAAAAAAGAGGGGGGGGGGGCTATTTCGGCATACTCCGAATGAGTGTTTCAGATGATGCATATTTTGCACATTTCCCAAAAAGAACATACTTGTATGAATGGGTGAGTGTGTCCAAACTTTTGACTATATATCTATATATCATATATATGATCATCAAACTTTTTGCACGTTTTATTTGCAGTGTGTCAGGACTGTGAAATTGCAGACTTGTAACCAATCTGCATACTGTGGCAACTGTACCCACACAAAACAGTTTCAAACCAATCATAAGAGTGTTAAATAAAAAATAAATTAATAAAATAAAAAAAAATACCAAATAAAACAACTCAAACCAGTCAAACTCACACAAAGTCTGGGCCCCAGACATGCATTTATCTGTGTCAATGTGATACTTTAATTTGTTAAAAATGTTTCCTATGATGAATTTATCAGTCTCTTTCTCCGACAACCTGTTATGCTTTTATATAGCTCGCAGCAGATGGCTGCCCCTCCCTGAGCCTCGTTCTGTTGGAAGTTTCTTTCTGTTAAAAAGGAGTTTTTCCTTCCCACCAAGCGCTTGCTCACAGGATAGCGTCTCATTGTTGAGGTTTCCTCCTGAATAATGTAGGGTCTTTACTTTTACAAAGCACCTTGAGGCAACAGTTGTTGTAATTTGGGGCTATTTAAATAAACCTGAATTGAACTGAATAGGAAGTGACCCATCCGTGTGGGGAAGATAATGGAACATTATGTGGGGTCATTTATGATCCCAGAGACTTGGACAGGAAAAAACAAACAAAACAATATTATAAACAACAACAAAAAAAAAACAAACTCCAGGCCAATCATCAACATAAAACTGACCATATTATTAAAAAGCCATCCCAGCACCAAAAACTGTTCCAACAAAAAAAAAAAAAAAAAAAAAAGCCAAGCACCTCAAAGCTGAAACAAAGCCAAACATACCACCACTGGAAAGACTCTAAATAATCCCTCTACAGCACAAACAGAGGGGAGGATCACACAAAAAAAGGCTAATATTGGTAACTGATACCCAACCAACAGAACAGGAAGAAGGCCGGCGATTATAAATTATGAAATTAAAAAAACCATGAAGTGCACTTTCATATGGACATCACCAGTATATTGCTAATTACACAATATTAGTGGGAGGTTAGTTGTTCAAGGTCATTTTTCATACAGACATGTAAATATCTCATGCAAAATGCACAAATCTTTGCACAGGCATCACCTCTGACTTCTGATTTCTGTGTATTTCTATGTGTATTTGATAAAGGTCACAAAATCTATGCTTTGTATTTGACATATACATGCACTAGATTTAATTTCACCTCATCACAGCTCTAAACAGGCTGAATTAGTAGTTAGCTTCAGTATGAATGTAGATGAGCTGGCCTATAGGGGAACTCTCATCCTAATAAAGCTCGACGTGTCCATCTCTGTGTTTCTACTTGTGCGTACAATCAGGCATTTGTGCACGCTCCCTGTGAATGTGCTGGCTTTGTGTGCCTGGGTATCTGTATTCAGGGAGGTAAAAGTGGAGAATGTTGGCGAAAGCAACTCTCAGCAAGCATCAGATGGCTCGTGATGAATAGTCAATTAACTATAAACTTGTTCCAGGATGACCAGTGAACGAGGGAGGAGAGGATAGCTGAAAAAAAAAGAGGCATCCATTATCTAGCAGCTAATTATCTAGCCAATGCCATTTCCATCCTCGAGATAGCTATGTGATTAAAGGGTTTGGTCAATCAAATAGATAACAGGGATTAGAACTGGGAGGACGAGAGAGAAGGAGAAAAAGGGAAAGCAACGAAATGAGCCAGAGAGAAGGCTGCCGGAGGCTCGTTTTTATCTTGTGCGTAATAAAAGCAAAGCAAGGACCATCGCAATAAAAAAAAAAAAAAAATCCCATCACTGTACTATTACTTCTTGGATCAGCCTATCTGTATTGATTGCATCATCAAGTATGTGGCTGCTCAGTGAGTGGACATGAACAGATTCTTAGTGAAGTCAAAGTGTTGAGATATTCTGTAGGAATGTTGGTGTCAATATGAAGCCCCAGATACCAAAACACTGAGCTACCTGCATTTAGAGACTGAGGCCAAAACTAGAAGCGTAGCATTTTACGTCAGGAGCTATAACAACTAAATCTCTTCTGAATAATGCGGATTGCATTTTACATAAATAGAAAATTCAGACACTTATTATATGCACGTTTTCATTGGTTCTGGAGTCACAAACATAACAAAAGCTTCTGAATGGAAAGAAAATAGTTGTGGTGATTGAAGGAAGCAACATAAGAAAGGAACTATTGTAGTACAAGCACATCTGCTCGGTGCCCTAAAAATACCACACATATAAATAGAGCTCCACCAAAAATAGTAAAAGGCAGTTGGTGAAGGATATATATTAATATTCGTTTGTGTGTAAACAGAAAAAAAAGAATAAATGTCAGCTCTGTGAAATGCTAAATCCCGTTTTGCTTTATTTTTCATCTCCGCGTAACTGCACGAGTCTTGATTTGCTGTAAAATAAATGTGAGTGTGAGTGGTCTTAAACGTGCCTGAGGTTAGCACATTCTCACTTCACATTTGTTCTTTATTAATACTACATTACAAGGGGGAAGAGGCATGCTCACAAAAACCATGCGAACATTGTTTATACATGCAGCCCCTGATGGTTTCTACTGCCACTGCTACACTGCTGCTGCATGGCTACAATAATATAGCATATTAATGTAATCTTTTCACTGCAGAACATAGTCATTACAAGTGGAAAATGCCTGCAGATTTCAGTGGCAATGCAATTACAATTTCTTGTATCCAATTCTTGTTAAAAAAAAAAAAAATCCCAAAAGAAATGTAAGAGAAATTGACAAATTCATGGCAGGAGACATTTTTACTGCAGCACATATGAATATCTGTTGGGGGTCATAAATGACTTCATGCAGGCTCTTTATGACTTTATGTGAAATATAATGTTTGTTGCTCTAATTTGGGCAACATAACAAAGTTGGCATCACCAACCAAATGGTTATACTGACATAACCATATACAGTCCTGTGAAAAAATTACACCCTTAGTGCCTCCTATGAATTAAGAGGGTAAGTAGCTCAGAGAGAGAGAGAGAAAAAAAAGCTACATCTCAGACTCTACAGGCCTCAGTAAGCATGCTAAATGTTAACGTTCATGACAGTAAAAAGCTACTTTCAGCTGCTCTCGTATTCACAAGAGGTCACTACAGCGGGTAGCTCCACATGTTTGATTTGGCAGATTTGTGTCTCCTCCCAGGATCTTTTGCTTGATAGGCAAATGTATGAAGCACTACACTATAACAGGAGTTACAAAAAAGAAAAAAACATAACAAACATGGCTTGTTTAAAAGATTTGCCAATAAAGAAAGCTTCCTTTCCCTCAAAAGAACATGGCAGCACAGGTTAGGTTTGCAAAGTTGCACCTGAACAAACCACAAGACTTCTGGACCGAATTCCAACGAGGAAATGTTTGGCCATAATGCACACTGCTGCGTTTGGCAAAAATCAAACACAGCACATCAGTACAAATACCTCATACCAGCTGTCAAGCACGGTGGTGGAGGGGTGATGATTTGGACTTGTTTTGCAGCCACAGGCCCTGGGCACCTTGCAGTCATTGAGTCAGTTATGAACTCCTCTGTATCCCAAAGAGTCCAATGTGAGGCCATCTGTCCAACAGCTAAAGCTTGGTCAGAATTGGGTCATGCAACAGGATGATGATCCCAAGAAGATCAGCAAAGCTACAACAGAATGATTCTTTTCCTTTTCAGCCAGTGTTGCAATGGTCCAGTCAAAGTCCAGACCTCAACCTGACAGAAATACTGTGGCACGACCTTAAGAAAGCTGTGCATCAGTAAATGCCATTAAACCTCAATAAACTGAAGCAACAGTGTAAAGAAGAGCGGGCCAGAAGTCCTCTACAATGATGTGAGAGACTGATGAAGTCATAAGGGGTGTATTTTTTCTCATGACTGTTTGTATAATATAACTTTGAGACCATTGCCTAACATCCTTGATCCAAAGCTGCAGTTCCTCTCAGTGGACAAATACTAAATGGAAAACATGACATGTTCAGTTCTCAAATAAGGATAATGTAATTCTCACTCCAATATTAAAAGTGCTGAAAATCTCTTCTGATGTACTGTGTGTTTAAATGTATTCATTTAGTAAATATTAACACACAATGTAGGCTCAACAACTAGAGGACCTTTTTGTTGTTGTTGTTAATTAAGAATCTGAACTCACCCTTTTCACCTCTGTGAAACTTGACTGTCAGCCACACTTATACGCCTACTGAAAGCAATAAATCATAACACTTAATTAAAGTATTAATCAAACTGAAGCACATTAAAAGTCGGTGGATGGAGATTTTCGGTTTCACCAAAGGTAAATCTTTTTTTTTATTATTATTGTATTTTTAACTTCAGACAAGTTAGAAAAGATTTCCACCCCATGTGCTGCATGTTATCTGGGTATAAACATTAATCTTATAAATGATCAGTGTGTGAGTTTATCCTGTGTATCTAACACTAACAGGTTCCATCAGGTTTCATTTTTCTGGCCATGATATAGATGTAAATCAGATAAACATAATTGGCCCTTCAGGCCCACAGCAAAGCTGAATGTCTCTATTAGTGTCCTACGGGGAGAGGAGTGTGTTTATGTGCAGGGGGTGTTTCCCCCCTGCGGATTATTCACATTCTTCTCAATGCATTTTTCCCCTTGACACAGCACTGTAGTCCCTCCAGCAAAGATCATTTTATTGTTTTCTATGTGTGTAAAGTGTGATATTGGTCATTAATATTTCATGCTCACTGTCTGCACGGCTCCCCGCAGAGGGACGGTTTTGCGTATGCTTTTGAGTTAGGGCCGTGCTCGTAGTGTGAAACTGATGCTTTGGTTGGTTGTCACACTATCAAATGTGACAACCAAGTACTTTTATGTTTCAACCTGACCTTTCATGTCTCCATTGGACAAGGCCCTCCAGGGACTAACCAATCAGGGAACCCCTATGGTGCAGAGATTAAATCAGTCTCCCTGAGCTGCCAAGTGCTCAGAGAGGATCCATCTTTCACACGAACGTGCAAACACATGCTGTGATCAAGTTGTTCAGACCTATTGTGTGTGTGAATGTGTAAAAAATAAAACAAAAACAGAAACACAAAAGAGCCTCATTAAGACAGGAAGTCATAACGTATTCAGTCCACAATGTCATACTCATACGTTACCTATGCCAAGGTTTCAGGCGATGGAAGTAAAATGAGAATTCTTACAGTAATAATTCCACAAATAGAGATTTGGTCATTAAATATAACTCCCATTAAACAGCAAAACAATAATAAATATATGTGCTGTATCTTTTTTATTATAGCTCTCTTTGCCTTTGAAACAGCACCAGTTCACCTGCTTGCACAGCTTTTCAGTCTACTTGACACGTAAGAGCTTGGGCAGCTCTCGGGCTGTCGCTGCTTCTGTGTCTTCATGAAATCTCAAAAGGTCTCAAAAAAATCTTGTTGAGATCAGGGCTCCGTGGAGGACATGCCATCTGTTGCAGGACTTGTTCTTCTTCTTGCTGCTAGGACTACATTACTCTGGTTGCATGTATGCTGTTGTCATGCTGCAGAATCGTTTGGCCACGATCTGCTGTTTTGCTGATGGTATTACATGAAGAATGAAGATCTCTTAAAAGCATTTACAGTGTCCACAGTGTTCACACTTATTCAGTCTTTCCTGAATCATAAAGTCTGTTTCCATCCAACTTTTTTTTCTGTTTGTTTTTTGTTATATTTTTTGTTATATTCTGAGTGAAAACACCTGAAAAATGGGGCAGAAAAGCCAGCAAAAACATTCAAAGCACAATTAAAACATTATTATTGGATCTTGATGTACACGAGGCATGTGATGTAAGGCAGTGAACCTTGTAATGTTTTGCAGTGAACCTTTGCTAACAGACCTAGAACAAGATTCAGTGATATCCTGAAGTATATGCAGTTTGATAACCGAGAAAGCATCGGTGAAAGGCACTACATGGGCTAACCTAATGCTTCCAGGCATAGTTTGGACAATACTTATAGCCCAGTTACCCAAATGCTATATCCCTCGTATTGATCTTTATTGGCAGCTTTCAGAGGCAGATGCAGTTTGGGGCAGTGCATCTCTTTTAAACCAGCTAAGTATGACATAATGATCTGGTGAAACTATTATACAGTTAAACAGTCTGGGGATGGCCTCTTCCTGTTCCAACATGACTGCACACTAGTGCACAAGGCAAGGACCTTAAAGACATGGATGAGCGAGTTTGGTGTAGAAGACTTGACTGGGCTGCACAGAGTTCTGACCTCAACCTGATAGAACACCATTGGGATGAATTAGAGCGAAAACTGTGAGCCCGGCCTTCTGATCCAACATCAGTGTCTGACCTCACAAATACGCTTCTGGAAGAATGGTCAAAAATTCCCATAAACACTCCTAAACCTTGTGGAAAGCCTTCCCAGAAGAGTTGAAGCTGTTATGGTTGCAAAGGGTGGGCTGACATTATATTAAACCCTATGGATTAAGAATGGGATGTTACTCAAGTTCATATGCCTGTGAAGGCAGCTATAGTGTAGCTTGGTTGCTTGAGTTTTAATTTATTTTGCTGAGTGTCTCATTCCACTCACATTTGCAGCGTTAACATAGCCAACTTTACCTTTTGACCACTTTAAGTTACACAGCTACATTCTCATCACTGTGAGATTTAAACTTGTTAACCAAAACCGTCTGTGCTGTCGTCATCAGCGGAAAGACCTTTCTGTTAATCTTCCAAGCAGCTAAAAATGGCACAGGATCATCTTTATTTTCTAAATATTACTGTCAAAAGTGCACATAAACTCAATGGGAAGACAGACACTTTAACTTGTATTATGACAGTATAGTGGGTTACACATTCACCTACCAAGCAAAAGATCCCCAGTTTGATCCCAGGAGGCAACACAAATCCCTTTGGGCCTGTGTCAGGAAGAGCATCCGGCACAAAAATCTGCCAAATCAAATATGCAGAGCTACCTGCTGCGGTGACCCCTTGTGAATAAGGGAGCTGCTGAAAGTAGCTCAGGACAGCTGCCGTTCAGATGCACACATATTTTAGGGAGCTGCCGCTGCAGTGATGGCAACTGGTGCACTTCTGTGGATTTGTGTGTAATGAGTAGAACAGTTTGTGTATCTTCCTCAAGTCTATCCTAAAATTCTCTAACCCTAACCGAGTAGTTTAAGTTGCTAACCATCTGTCTCAAACCTGCGACAAAAAACTTTCTGGCCACTTGGGGGCGTTCAAATCAAGATGTAAAGACATTTTTTTAGTTTGTAAAGTGCTTGATGGCAAAATAGCATCTGTCAAAAGTATTTCGACGCAACAAATCTTTCTGTCTCTTGATGAACGTTCGAGGAAAGCATTTAGCTGAAAAATATGTTCAGCAGAAGGTTCCCTGCCTTCTGTTTAATGCAGAGGAGGTCATGCACAGCTTTTAGTTCTGAAAGCTTTTATTCAAGAAAATCAGCCTGCTGTGGGTTGAAGTGCTGATGATGAGAGCGGTTCTGAATAGGACCGTAAAGATGAAATGTTTTTTAAAAATTTATTGAATTGAAATTCTTTATGTAGCTGAAGAGGACTGCAAATTTTGGATATAATTATGAGCACATTCATCACGCCAAGAAACCTGCTTGATATTACACATTGTTATTAACGATGTGGATTTGAGGTTAGCTACTACTTAAAAGTCCATCCCACATAATTGTCTGCCTTCTAAATGTTCAATTTTTATCAGTGGAGCACATATTGTTAAACTAACTGTGGAGCTTTTCCACACCTACAGTAAGTCAGATACATCTGACTCTCCAGACTTGTGTGCACTTCTTCCTACTTCCTTCCTCTTTCTACTTCCTTCCTCTTTCTACTTCCTTCCTCTTTCTACAAAGAAAACTGACAAGGAATCAATAAAGAATCTGACCTGTAAGCAGAAAAGTGGCACAGATAATAACATGATTATATGATACAACAATGAAACCATATCAATTTTCCATCCCTAATAATTTGGCAAATCATTGCAGCTTATGCCAACACATAGGTCTGCCCTCACAGCAATAACATAATCATGGTAAAATTTATTCGTATAGCACTTTAAACCAGCATTACAAAGTGCTTTACATCAACACATAATACGCACAATAAAAACATGTCATGTAGGTCAGTCATACCTGCAGAAATAAATAAAACGCATAAAACTAAAACCATCGATTCAAACAAAGATATAATGCAGAATCAGTGGGTGAATTTAAAAAAAAAAAACGCAGCTATGCAAATGCAAGATCGAGAATAAATCAATACTTCAGAATAAAATAACCCCAGAAAATTAAAAGAAAAGCTTTAAGGCCTCCCTCTGGTGCAAATAAGTCAAATAAGCATTTTAAAAGATAAGTTTCCCCAAGGAGGTAAGTCCACAAAGATAAATGCTGGATTACTTTTGGTCTTTAAACGTGAGATCCTGCAAGTTTCTGCCTGAGGCCTTCAGGCTGAACATGGGTTTTGAACAGGCCATAAAAGGCTTAAAAAGAAATCATTCAAATAGAAAAATTAGTTCTAAAACAAACAGGCGGGCAGTATGTGGACATAAAAATCAGAGTGAGGTGTTTCGTTTTCCAGGTTCTCACAAGAGAAACTGCTGCTACTGTGTTTTAATAATTCGTGACCTATTATTTATTATTTTCCGATTTATACCTGTTAAAAGACCTTAATAATATTCCTTTGTTGAGCCCACTCCACATACATGCACGTCACCATTTGCATGTGGGGACGCTCGTGTCGAGCCTTGATGAAGTAATGCACAGCGATCAGTGCGAGCTGGTCACTGGGATGTGAAGGACAACAGTTGACCACCCAGCTGCTGCTGCTTCTGTTTTTCATTACAGAGAAAAGAGAGAGAGCGAGGGAGAGAGGGAGGGAGGGAGGTAGGGAGAGGGAGAGCAGTGGAATATTTTTCCTCAGGCGCACATTTTAACACCATCACCAACAAACTGACAATGGATCTCATGAAAAATAACAAAAAATAAAGCTCTGCCCATTCAGAGGAGCAAGTCGTTTATCGTTTTAACGGTCACTCCCTGCGCCGCAGCTGCAGTCGGCGAGCGTGCCGCAGAGCTCGGATCGGCCATTACTTTTTACAGTTACAATTCACTCCAAATGCAAATATCAGTGTGACATTAAAAGCTCAGTCCCTTTGCACACTGGTTTCTGGTTTCATGCAAATCCATCCATTTGCACCGGTGTCACCAGTTTAAATTCCTGCAGTTATAGGATTCCTGTTTTAGCTCTGATTAAGTCACAAAATGAGAAAATACAGAAGATTTTTCAACTTCATTAAGCCGTTCAAATATTTTTAACCTTTCTCCAGTGTTGTGAACAGCTTAGTAAATGTGTTTGGGCAGTGCACGGCACTGATGTTACTTAGCTTCAAAATTAAAGTTAAAAGAAAGAAAAAAGACAGAGAGAGGAAAAATAGAAAAGGTAAAGGAAAGGGATGGCTGGGTGGGATAAATTTACAGACTGTACAACAGGAATGGACACTCACTAATTGAGACAAATGAACAACAGGAGAGAGGTGTGCGCGAGAGACGGCAGTGAATTTATCTAGTCCATCTTTTGCCCTTTACCTTGCATTTTCTGTCCCCTCTTTTTTTATATAAGTCCACATCGTTTTTACTCTAAAAAAAAAAAATGGAGTGCAGCACATTCCATCTGCCCATTCTCATACATTTGGAATCTATAAATCATGTATGGCAAACCTCATCGTTAAATGAGGTTATACAATAGGAGTCATTGTAAAATTCCCGCTTCTTCCATTTATTCTGCATGTCACACTCTAATGCTGCAGGGGATTCTTTCTTAAGTATTATACAGTGCAAACAGAATTAGTTTATTCTGCCACAAAACTGGGTGTCTCTTATCCAAGTAGTTACCAAGTCATTCCTTGTAATTTCTGACAGTGTGATAAAGTAGGGATATTGATTTTTTTTTTTTTCTAAACACTGACTCGTGAGGATGGAGCCAAAATGGAGCAGCAGCAGCTCAACAAGCACACTTTTGTTCCAAAATGAGATATCCACCTACTCGAGCGGAATGAAGACTTGCCGGTCTGTGCATTTAAAGCAAATGTTATTGAATAAATTAATTCATGCCGTGAATCCTTTAGGACAACCAGTTGTACTTAATATCCCACGGGGCGCGTCTGCGGTTACCAGGAGGTGCTTGGAAAGATTGTGGAACAGTTAATTTGAAGATCTAGAAACAGCAACTGAAAACAGCAACTATATATA
>JAVDPK010002144.1:349579-373596 GCA_034780415.1 Cichlasoma orientale
GTGTGTGTGTGTGTGTGTGTGTGTGTGTGTGTGTGTGTGTGTGTGTGTGTGTGTGTGTGTGTGTGTGTATGTGTGCGCGTGCGTGCGTGCGCTTTTTTCCTCCCTTTCCTTCACTTTAAGACCAAAAGAAGGTCCAGAGGAAATAAGGGTGGTAAGTAGTAAAGGGTGTAGTACAAGCTTGGCACTTTGTTCTCCACAGCTGAGGCTCCGTCCTGCTTTCAGTAGACTATTCCCAGATCAGATTCCTCGCTGCACTTTATTGTCCAACTAAGAACAGTAAGAAACTTTTCTTTCTCAATAACTTTCTTTCCAAGTGAAATGGCATAAAATTTAAGCTAATTCACAACTTGAAAAAAAAAATCATAATTAACTTGACCAGTTAGTTCAAATGCAGCTTTCATGTTCTTTTCGGACAAATTAATCCAAGACTTCAGAGAAAGAATCATCCAACAGAGAATTTATCTTAACTCATATCTTGATCTGATTTTTCTCACACTGATGTCATCAAATTGATTTTTGATTTTGAAGCAAATCAAGATTTATTATTCTTTGGTGAATTCCTTTTTTTTTTTTTTCCCCTTGGTTGTGATTCCATATTCTCTGTTTAATCCAAGATTTCATTTATGTCTCGGAACGATTAGAATCGGCTTTGAGCCGGAGGAAAGTCAAGCAAAGACGTTCCAGAAACAGTCCAGTGAAAGTGGAACAGTCATAACGACTGCTGAGCCAATTATGAAAATGATTTTGGGCTTGAAAAATGAAATTCATAGTAGTCAGTGGTGGCACTTTTGTCATCCAAGGGGAACATAAACCTCAGCTCACTTTTATATTGAAGATATCATTTTAAATCATTTTGCATATAAAGCTGCAAAGTTACCACCCATCAGCCTTTTGTTTCGGTACTTGAAATCGAGAACGGTGGCAGCCGCAGGATCTGTGAGTCATGCTGCTGTTAGAACTTACAGCTGTAACTGACCAGTGTTAAATTTTGTTAGTCGGTGTAGTTTGTTAAGACATAATGTAAAAGTAAAAACAGACATTGATGGTATAAACAAGGTAGAATGTTATTAATTAATTACAATGTAACAAAATAGTTATTAAACAGTTAGATAAATTCTTACTTTTTACAGTTTCACATGAAATTGCAGTGTACACAAACACACAAAAATCCACAAAAAAAAAACGTTTTGTAGTGATTTGATTTGCACTTTTTTGTAAACTTTGCACAACAGCTTTTAACTGTAATTAGTGTTATTTTGGATAAATGCAGATTTTCATATATAAACTAAAGAAAAGAAAAATGCTGGCTGTGGTTAATAGACATGTTATACCATTGTTATTAATCAATCTTTAGCTGTTATATGACAGTTATGAATGCCACATAGGAAAGTTTTTTCTCTGTATGAAACAGTGATGCATTCTCATTAACAGAATTTTTAAAAGCTCATTTGCTGGATAAATTGAACACATCGAAAATGAGGATTGTTTCTCTTAAATCTCTGCACAAATGACTTGCAACAAAGTAAATTAATTATAATTATGTTGCGCAGTTTTTACACTACTGTTCTTTATATTTTTATAACCTCACCTTAAAATCAGTTTGTGGCCAGTAAAACTGGGGCTGGTGAGCGGGGAGATAGAGCAAGTAGTACAAGCTAGGCATTTTGTTCACTACACCTGAGTCTCCGTCCTGCTTTCAGGCTATTCCCAGGCCAGGCCTGCCTACTGTGCTGCACTCCCCTGCCTGCCTATGATTTGTGGAGCCCACTGGGGAAGAAGCTAGCTCTCCCATAGGTTAAAATCTGCAAACAATGAGTCCTGTGTTCGTGACGGATGGCCTACATCCCTCCCCATTTGTCTGTGCTTTATCCCCATCTCAGAATCAATTGTTGAACCCCGAAGTTTGCTTAACATGCACTCCCTGCTAGGCCAGGGGGAGAAAAGGGAGGGAGAGTGATAAAGATAGAGGCAATAGCGAGAAAAGGAAAGAGAAAGAGATCAAAGTTGTCCCGAAGTAGAAGAGTGGATGAGAGGGACTTTCAGTGTGACTTTCAGGGTCCTAATTAGGGACAGGACAGCGAGCTACCTCTCTCTGTGACATTTAGCTGGACATACTTGATAAATGTCACACTGCTGGATACAGCCACGACAAATGGATGCATCAACAACGGCTTAATAACCTTTACTGATAGTCCTGCCAGGAATTCAAATTCTTTATCCGCTCTCCCTTGCATCCCCAAAACACTGGCCCCTAATAATCAGCATTGTGTATAGAGGATGGGGGTGGATCGTTTGCATGTGTGTGCGTATTTGCTCGCATACGTTAAGCCAAATTAAGTGTACAAGGAGGCTGTCAGCATGTACTCTCACATTGCATAAGTGTGCGTGGCTGTGTGTGTTTGGGCATAGCTGTGCCAAATTATCTTGGCCCCGTATCTTGGCCAGGATAGCGGCAGCGAGAGGGAGACCTTTGTAACTAATCAGAGAAAATGGAGAGCTGTAGACCTCCCTTGTATCTTTCTAAGCTTGTATCTCTGCTAGACATGGAGAAGCCAACTGATTTAATCAGCTCCCAGGACAGTAACAATCGGAAAAGAAGAAGCAGAAGATTGTGCCATTTCTCAGTAATAAGATCATTCAGGAAATAAATGTCATTCACGGAGTGTGTACAAAAATTCATAATAAAATAATTGAAATGTTATTTAAATGGGGCAAACAATGCTATTGGGACTAAAAAGCTGATTCCTCAGAGGTGCTTAAGAACTGAGAACAAATGAGCCCGTCAGAGTTTGCTTCATTTTTAATGAAACTGGCATGTCAGTTGTTACTGGATCCACTTTGGTCCCATTTGGAACTTTTAATTGGCCTCTGATTGCATCTGATGTTCCAGCAAGTAGCAGGGAGATTTGATGAGCTCTGAGTGTTTATGTGACGCCCAGGCCAGTTGTGAGTTGTGACAGATGCATGGCACATTTAGGGTGAAACACAGAAAGGTGCCATTGGTCTTTTTGGCCCGCTGTCTCAGAGAGCGGCTTGAACTTCTCGTAAGAAGCCATCAACTTTTACTAAAAGAAGCACTTTGTTATGTCTTTTTCCTTTTGCTTAGGACAGTGATTATTTTTAAAAGAAGAACCCCCAAATGGACACGCTAAAGCTTCTTGTCCTTTGAAGTCTGCCTTTGATATGGAAAATACATACAGTACAATAAATTTACAGTTTGGTCTGCATATTATAAAAAAATCTCTCTGATTAAATTAACCATCTAAATATACACTCCTTGGTTTGTTTCAGAGAGTCTTTTATCTGTGAAATGCACTATGCTCTCTCTGGGCTCAGGCTCTTGAGTGATTATGCCTGGTACATTCCAATGAGTCTTTACTGCTTTGCGGCGCGTGCAGTCATGTACAGGGCATTCACACGTGCTGGATTTGTGTGTGTGTGTGTGTGTGTGTGTGTGTGTGTATACCTGTATATACATACATGTGTGTAGTATGTTTCAGATCATGCAGGCGTAGCTGCTGTGTGGTGGCTAATTGCCTCTCCTGAGGAATAATTAGGTGACAAAACCCAAAACGTAATGGTGTCTCGGCTACAAAAACAGAGATATATGTTGTGTCTTGTGTGTGGTTCAGTGTGGAGTGCCATTTGTTTGCCAGTGGTAAGGACTGGAACAGAGGACGTAGCGGAGGCCGTACATTTGGAGGCCAAAACCTGGAGATGGTGCAACGATTAATTACGGTTAATTAGATGCATCCGTTATATTTACTGGGGCAACAATAAATCAGGTGGTTGTGCTATTTTCGTCCTAAAAGACTTGTAACTAACGCCCAGCCAATGTGCACGTGTGTGTGTGTGCGTGTGTGAATATGCTAATGAGAGTGTCTTTGTGTTTATGTGTTTTTTTTTTGACCCTGTGTGTGTGTCTGTGTGTGTAAACTGCTATTTACTATGCTTTCCAGGTGTTCAGAGCTGGGTCGCCACAGACTCCCTCCTCTTAGATTAATAATCCATTAGTAATCCATTTCACTAATGAGCACTCAGTGGAGAGTGGGGACCAAGGGGGACACAGAGACAGTCAAGGGAAGCCAAATGCATAATTAATGTCTCAGCCAATCACATGTGCTATTAGAGTCGCTCCCTACTGGAGTGAGATGTCACCTGTCCAATAAAATGTGTTTGTTTGTGATTAAAAAACATACACGGGACACGGGATAATCAAATTCCACAGATTTTGCACAGGATGACTTTTTAAAATTGCACCTTTATTTTATCAGTAGATCTCAGTGATCCCAGTGGTCAAAGAAAAGAAAAACAAAGACCTCAACAAACTTACAACATATTAAAAGGCAACATCTGCAGCATGTACACCATGACTTCCAAATTTCATCCATTCATCTTCTTCTGCTTATCCTTATTCCATGTCCAAGTTGCAGAGTAAGAAAATGGATCTCTCATAACCCAGAGTACCTTGAAAAGCAGCCGTTTTGAGCAGTGTCGCTGGTAACTAACTGAGCTAAGACAGAGAAGGGTAAAAAATGTAAATTGGTGTTGCTTTATAAAAATAGTAAATATAAACTAGACCCTGAAACCAAGACAGCACACGTTGCTGTGACACAGCTTGCGTTTTACTCAGGAAGTAGGCTCAAGCCACCAATCATTTCTATTTATGCTCGCCGTTACGTAGCTGTTGATATAAGAGGAGAAGAAATTAAAACTGGAAGCAAAGACATTGCCGAGTGTCTTTTCTTTTAAAGTTTTTTCCATAAAGTCTCACCTTTTCAAGCTGTTGCAACATCTCCCTCTGTTATCAGTGAATCTCTGAGCTTCTATACAGATATATCATCAAAACAGCAGTAAAAACCCAGTGTTGCCAACTTAGTGACTTTTCAGAACCCCTGTAGTGACTTTTTTCCCAAAAAGCGACTAGTGACAAATTTAGCGACTTTTTCCAGTGACATCAACAACTTCTGGAGAGTTTTGGAGATAGACCTGAAACCTGAAATCCTCCGCTGTTGCCGTGTTTTGTGTACATAAAACTTTGTACTTCGTACCCTTAGTATGCTTTGGCACCGGACCTGATTAAAACTGCAAGATAGTTCATGCTAGTCAAACATATACTGAGTCATCCGTAGCTTTTAGCAGAGTTGGGTAATGTTAGTTTTAAAAGTAACATGCTACATTACAGCACTACTATCATTAAAAAGTTACCCATATATCATTTATTGAGGAAAAAAGCTTGCTAGAATACTTTTGCATTTCAATAAATGAACACAATTGCTTTTAGCTTATGGATGGTGGTTACATTG
Source organism: Cichlasoma orientale (assembly GCA_034780415.1). Lineage (NCBI taxonomy): Eukaryota > Metazoa > Chordata > Actinopteri > Cichliformes > Cichlidae > Cichlasoma > Cichlasoma orientale. The sequence goes on from JAVDPK010002144.1 coordinate 354,886, forward strand.
TCCAGAGGGTGTGCATATTTACTGTATATTTATCTCTCATGGTAATGATTCTACTTCTTTGCATACCAATATTGGTAGCATCTCCACCATGTAACCAGCAACAAGATAAATGATTCCCCTCAGAGTGCCACAGAGTTCAGAAAAGACTTGCTTTTGCGGTTGCTGAGCTGTAGCATCAGCCTCATTCCTCTTCTCACTGGGCCTCATCACCAGCGTTGCGGAGCTGTACTTAGTTAGCAAGTGCTTCTTCAAAATGTGAAGTAGTGCTCCTTCTCTCTAGCTTACCTTAACATGCACGGTGACGCAATCGTGATTTGATAAGGTCTACATTTCACTATTCAGCTGCATGATTACTTGAATTGCAAAACAACTGTGTTACATAACTCATTAATAACAAAGTTCATCATATACATGATTCATAAAACACTGCCCAGAATTTATCCTTTAATGCTGAGATAATACGGTCTGTAACAATATAAAAAAATGTAATAATATTTTTAGTGCCTACTTACAGAAACCAATCCCATCACAGTACCAAGAATTTATGCTAATTTCTTTGGAGGGATTTGATATCAGCTTTACTTTAAAAGTCAGTGTGAAAGGAGAGAATTTAGAGGTGACTTTTTAACAATTCTCAGGCTCAGCTCCTTCACTCAAGGTATGCAGACTTGATAAGTTTCTGTCTGTCACACTGTGATGGGCAAAGCGCTGTTGTGTGCTTTTTAATATAGTTCCGGTGGGGTTTGTGGTACCTAAAAGCTGTTACAAGGTCTGGCACATCAGAATGAGCCGGTAAACACAGAAAATTCCTCACAGCCACCACCAATCCAGCACGACTACACCAATCTAGATCCTGTGTTTCAAGCCTAAACAGAAGATTTCCCCAGGCTTCACCTGGCTTCCCTGTGGATCCTCTGTCTCCTGTTTAGCAGTCAGAACATGATGGAGCATGACAAAAGAGGCCGTTAAAAATTGAACGCCGTAAGTGGGAAAATGTGGAAGGCGGGTCTATTGTTACCTCCACCCACATGCCTAGGTGAAATCTGACACCTTCTTTTCCTCTCTACAGCTCTTCTCTCTTTTCTCCCGGCCATCCCCGGGGGAAGCCCTGTATCCCATTCATTCGATTGCCCTACATGATGGATGTGCAGTGTGAGGAATGGGCTGTCCCGGGGGCCATGGCGTCGTTTCTGGGTTAAACAGGATCCTATATCAAACCCATCTATACCTTCACAAGGAGGAAGCCTGTTTACTGGGGCGGGAAAGCAGCGCAATCCATTTCTTGCGGTTGCAACAAAAACTTAGACAGTCGCAGCTTTGGGGAACGTTGTGAGGCGAAGGTGGTGATAAATATGTACGGTGGTTGGGAGAACTTTAACGCTTATGAGCAAAAGTCGGATTTTACATCCATGTTAACATAATTTTAATTAATTAATTAATTAATTAATTTTCTAACATTTATCTCATCATGTTTGGATTGTAGCTCATTGTTCACGTCTAAGAAAAAACTCCTTGGAAGGTCTCCAAGTTGTTCGGAACGCTGCTGCGAGGCTTCTCACTAAGTACTCTCATGTCACGCCGCTGCTGATCCAGCTGCACTGGCTCCCCACTAAATTTAGAGTCCAGTTTGACTTTTAGAGCTCTTCATGGACAAGCACCAGCTTACATCAGTGAACCTTTACAACCATAGGTCCCCATCAAGTCCCCGAGGTCATGTGATCAGGGCCTACATGGTTTTACAGGAAAGGAGTCTGAAAACTAAAAGAGACAGCACTTTTGCTTATCATTGTGAGAATCATTATTTCTATTTTAAAACTATTCGGATAATATGTAACCAGGATGATCACAATAAGCGGATATTAGTCTGTTAGTCTGACTTGAAACACAAATAAGAAATTACAAAAAAAATTGTTGATGGAAAACTTTCCAGATGGTCAAGACTTTCAAAACTTGTTTGAGGTAGGCAACATTTCACATCACAGTTTGCATATAAATTGTATTATGAGGCAACAATAGTACGACTTTGACAAAAATGAATACAGACTTGGCAGTCACTGTGATGGATTACACGTCTCAAAGAGATTTCAACTGTCATTTAGTCGATTTTCATATTGTATAAAACTAAATGGTACTAACTGCTTCCTGGAAAAATGGAGGATGTTGCATACAGCCAAAAAGTCTAAACCAAAAACAGCATGGTTTGTAAAATAGTAAAATGTCTAAGGAATTTTGCAGTGCACAATTATTCATTCTAGTAGAAGTTGTAGTCTTTCAAGTCTAAGTTTTAAGTTTTAAGTCAAATTTTTAAATCAGTTTTACTTAAAGCTCTAAAATTTATTTTATTTTTTTTTAGTCTAATACAGAGACCGGCTCTATTCTTTTTTGATTACTAATACACACTTTATTCTAAAACCAGATTCAAAAGGTTATTTAGGTTGGACAAAAGGTTGAAGTATACTTTATTCACTGGCAGATTTAGGATTGATGAATGGTAGCTCATTATTTGTTGTGTAATACTCGTGCGCTCTAATTGATAGGCCATGTGTAATTCCACTAGGTGCCATGTCGCTGCAAAATGAAACCAATTGTTTAGTGAGATGACTGTTGGTGTTTCTCTCAATTGAAACCCAACTAATTAAATGGGAGAAGAATACAGCCACTGCCTTGATACCCAGCGGCTGTGAACTTCCCCCTCTGTTATTAACACATTTTTCAATAACTTATGTAAACCAAAATGGAAATTGAGTCATGTTATGCAAGTTATGAGCGTATATATTATCTTTTAAAGATTTTTTCAAATCTTTTTATATCCTGCAGCAGCCAGGGAAATAAACTTAGGAATCACTTCTTTCAAGACCCTCTCAACAATGGTAGCCCAGGGATTCTCTTTATATAATAAGGTAGCGTATAATATTATTTGAATACTTGAGATAATTCAGTACACACAGTAAGCGCTGCCTGTATGTATCCGCCTTCCTTTGAATATCTCAGCTGCCGAGGGAGTACACTCGCTGTTGTCTGTGTATGCGTGCATCCTGGTGGACGCGTGAGGAGTGCATAAAAAGTACTTGCGCGTGTGCTCGTGTGTGAGTCGCTGTGGCATGTTTCCTAGAGATAAGACTGCAGGGCCTGGCCCTCTGCAGCCCTCACCCCAGGCAAGTAGTGATTAGAGGAATCTCTCATTCTCTGCGGGGCACCCCTCTGCAGTCACAGCCAGCAGCGTGACTCCCTTAATGTTCACACTGAGGTACAAAGGACCTGTGGTTGGTGATATTATCTTGCTTGAAAATATGATTTGGAGCAACTCCTCTGCTGTTAGAAAAGTATTAGGAACATACAGTAATCTTGCCATTAAGACCCCATGTCTCTATAGGATGATAAGCTATGCAGGTTAAGTCCGTCAGTAGCCTCCATACAAGCTGTTTTTGGTCTCTTTCAAAGCAGCCACAGGCCTGCCCCTTTTTATCCTACTTATATAAGGGATGCGCTGAGAAGTTAAGATGCTATTCCTCTAGATTGCATGTTAAATCTAAGCTAATGTGGTGTGGGCTCACCTGTGCACTGTGGGAAGATCAGGAGTCAATTAGTGGGATTGGTGGGCAGTCTCAGCCAAGTGGTCTGAGCCGGTGACAGTTTGTGGTGGACCACCACACCACGGGAGCCAGGTGAGGAGCAGGGGAGCCTAAATGAAATGCTAATACAGGCCACAGAAGTCAGGGCTCTCTAATTGGAACACAGCTGCTGCAGGGACCAAGTATCCCGCGAAGCGCCGCAGAGGCAGCGAAAGCAGCAGGTCACCGTGATCAGGTCAGGTTCTCTCTCTGTGTGTTGCTCAAAATACTTGGCCTAAAATGGCTTGTGGGAACCTCAGAAAGGGAAACACTGAACAAAAAACAAAGTCACTGAAACTATATGGTGCTTGGAATTGCATCTATATTAGCAAATTAGCAAATTAAATTAGTTCTGATATGTACTATTTAAAACGTGTAAAATCCATTTTAACATGCGTTACAGTGCTGTGCAAAAGTCTTGAGGCACCCTTTTGTTCTTGTAACATTTTAAAGTGGTCTCGAGCGATACCTCTCCAGGCTTTCTCAGTGTTTCAGAGTTTTTCTTTGGACATTGGCTGCTTTTTCACGCAGGGTTGGTTAAAAAAAAAAAAAAAAACATAATTGCAAATATGCTCAAATGACATGAGATTTTTGTTTTTATTCAAACACAAATCTCAGAAATATATTTCTCTGTTACATTTTTTGGGGGGGACAAACTTGCTAAATTACAGGCACTGCCAATATTTATATAAATGTATTTCAGAACCACTTCTTTTGATTTATTTCCACCAGCAAAATTATTTTGATGCTATTCAAAAATTAGTAAGGCTGCTAACATCTAAAACAAAGAGGTAAAAAGAAATACAAGGATACAAGGAACGCAGGAGAGGAAACTGAACCGAAAACTCAAGGACTAAAACCTAAGCTACGACACTGCTGAGTCTAAAAGCTATTCTAAACTAAGAAGACCTGAGAATATAAACCTAATAAGCTAACCAGGAACTGGAGCTATAAGAAAAAGAATACAAAACTCAATATGGCACAACACAAGAATATAAAATGTGAAAATAAAGACTGTGGCTTATGTTAAAACTTTATTTTTATGTTGAGGTTTTGGGAGAGCTACAGCCTTTTGGAGGTTACCCATAATGTGTTTCTGTATGTATGACTTTTGTTGAGAAGTGTATCTGCAAAAATATTACAAGAGATGTCCCAACTCATTTGAGAATAAACTGCATTACCTGTGACACTAACCAAAGATTTCATGCTTTCTGCATTTCTATTGTGTGAGCATGTGTGTGCGTGCATGTGTACGTGGACAAATGTTCACATTTACACCCCCCCCACACACACACACACACACACTTTTGCCTCTTTTAACTTTGATCTTTTAACAGCGAATCTCTCGTTCTCATGGCCCTTTTGCATTCAGACTGCTACACCCTCTCCACATCCACTCTCACGATTTCTGTAGGTTCATGTGGAGGGTCTGCCAAATTAACTGTCATTCTAAAAGAACTATAAAGGGAATGGGTTATAAAGGACCCCAACATCCTGTCTGCATTCATGCAGACTATCACACATCTTGCTAGTGCAGCACATGTTTTGTACTGAAGGCAGAATCTGTGGACTGTTGTCTATAAAATTCAGAACTTTTACCAGTGACAGATATTTGAGCCTTACAGAATATAGCCTTTAGGTCTTTTTTTGTGTCTAGCACAGCAAATGCAGACAGAAAAAGTCATTTTTGCATAATTATGATCACAAGTTGCAGAACTTTTTATTGAGAAGAAATAGCTTGTTTGTTCACTGTACTTTTAGTGACCCTGTTTTACATTCTTGTGCATTTTTGTTATTGCTGTTATTATGAATACCAATAATAAAGATCAAGAAGAAAGAAAAAAAATCAAGGCAGTTTGGAGCCTTTGGAAATATTGTAAATGCCTGAAACACAATAGATGCATTTTATGGATATGATCTGAGTACATCTGTGATATACCAGCATAAATTACCACTGATGCTAATTGATTCTTCAAGTTGTTTTTCATCAAAGAATGGTGAAGCTGTCCCAAAGCTTGCCGGTGTATTTCATGAATGGCTCAGTCACACTAGAGTAAAACTAGGACAGCAACCTCCTTGCAACTAGGAAACAGAAGTGCAAGTAGTCCTGGCAACCAGCAGCAACTTCAACCTCTGAGCAACCACTTTTGATCGAGAGGTAATTGCACAGGTCGCCTGCAGGGCCCAACTCAGACTGACTGCAGTCCCTCTAATTTATTTGTCATTTTGGATGTAAATTGCTGCCCTGCAGCAACTATGTCACTATTTGTGGAGGAATTTCTGACTTTCACAGTAATTTTGGTCTTGCTGCGGTCTCCAACCACTCTTTTCCCTCATGTTACTGTAGCCGAGAGATGCTTGAGACTCAGGACAATGTAAGGTCTGGATTGGAATTTGACCTAAGTTTTTCTTGGTTCTGTTTTTTCTAATAGACAGTGGTATCCATCCTCTTTTTTTCCTCAGCAATCAAGTGGATACGTATATTACCCATTATATCAAACCACTCCTTTACTGTAAGTCAAATATTGTTTATTTGTTTTGTTTTTCAGTCTATACTTCTTCAGCTTGGAAGTGACAGGTTATTAGCAAATATTTATGAGGTATTGCAGGATAACTTTTAAAGTAATCGGTCTCATGAGGATGAGCCAAAAAAAAACAAAAAAAACCCAGACAGATGTGCTGGGCAAATTTCAAAAGATTTATACCAAAGGGAACAAAAACCCAACAACAACACTGTCCTCCTTTTAGGTTGTGACTTTGCAGCACGCATTCCAATTTGTATTCTCCTCTGCTCTGAGGAGGCATTCTTGGAAGAGAGGATGTTACTGAATCACAAGCCAAGCTTGAGCGTTTTGACAGCTTCTTAAAACTTTTCTTAGATTTTAAGCTTCTTTCTTATAAGTACTGATATCAATGCTGCATAGCATGAGATAAGTTCAGCTGAACACATAATTAACTCAAAACAGAGGGTATTTCAGCTTGAGATGGAGAAACACAAGACACAAATAATGTAATACAGTAGGAAGAAATTAAGCAAGGAGCAAGCGTGGAGAGAAGCAGAAAGTCTCACTGCATTCAAAGTCTGCTGGATGGTCCACATGCTGTCTTCTCCATGTTCCGCGGCTTCCTGCCTTCTCTTAAAAATAGAAAGGGAATTTTTCTGAGAATAATGGATAAGCTCATTGCGGGCTCCTGCCTCAGAAGTCTGCCCGGTTTATAAGCCTGCAAGGCGATTGACATGAACCACCCAAGAATGAACCTCAGGTGGCGAGGTGCTAGGCGAGCCTTTAAAGCCGTCGCCCGTAATAATGAGGCCATCTCCCACTGTCACGTTAGCTTAGGCCCACAGTGAGTGAAATTCATTCTTTAGATTATTTGCTCTGTTAGAAATTAATGAAGCACCCCCATTTTTTGATAACACCTAGCACACGCCTACTTTTCTTCAGAGACATCACGTCAGCCGTGAAGCCTGGAGTGAGACTAATTGTGGAAGCACAAGAACGCCTACAAGACTCACAGTTGTCTCATGCCTTGAGCTATTCCTTCTGATTCAAATTCAGGGTCTCTTGAGGGGAAGAATCGCTGCTTTTCACAGGAAATCATGGCTGAAAATTTGAAACACAAAAAGGTTCTTTGATTTTGAGAAGAAAAAAAAAAGAAGCAAATTCACGATGTCATGCTGGGATAAACACTGCAGAGATAAGCATGTCATCTCTCACTTATTTCCACTATCAAGAGCCATCCTATAGAATCTCTCCTTCGCTGTCCTTTTTCAGTCAACTCAATAACTTCACTGTCTCTTCTCTTGTCAGCATTTATCAGTGGTTCACCCCTCCTATACCTTGAGTGTAGCTCTCTGTATGTGGGGCACTAAAACATGCGTCAGGGGTTGAAAGATATAAAACCGATTCTTTACAAGTGATGTCAGAGGACTGTATCCAAACCGTCTGGCAGAGTACACTAATATCCCCGTGCTGAGCAGCGCGGAGCTATTGAGCGCGACGATGCGCATCGGTTTCACTCCAGTGCACTCAATGAGCCAAACCCATGGAACTGATGGGCAATGGGAGGGAAAGAGGAGAGGAGTGTGAATGATTTGCTGCTCTTGCTAATGCACATTATTCATCATATAAACATTAAGCTTCTTTGAAAGAAAAGCAGGGAGAGATTTGGCTTTGCCGGCCAATTCCCAGTCCTGGATGGGAATTCTGAAATGCGCTGCTGTCAAGGTAGCCAGCTGCAGCCTCTACCTGCTGGAGTTCATTCACTGAAACAGGACATTCTTCTAACAGCCTGCTGCATTCCTCTGTCTGGCCACACAAGCCTCCTACCTATTTAAAGGTGTTCTCTGCCCCCTCTTTGAAAGCCATAAAAGTGTGGTGTGTGCATCATCAGCCCCCAGTGACATTTGATGGACTGTTGAATTAAAGCTGCTGCAAGTGTCTGGAGGGAGAAAGCAGAAATGGCAGGAGTGAGAAGTCAGTCTACCCAGTCATGATGCAATGTTCCCTCTCCTGCCACATTATAGTCAGCTTGACTTACATGCAGTAAAAATGCAGCGCTGCAGCTTTCATTAGCACACTGAGCAAAGATTATGGCTCAGTGCAGAGCTATGAATTATGCAAGGGCTTCGCACCGTGGTGGGGTGTGCAGCCTCCCCCTTCCCAATTTTCCCGGTTCATCTTAACATTAGGAACACACCCACTGAGTATTGCTCACACACATGCACAGTGAATGCACAAGCATGCAAATTAAGCAAACAGACTGCCACACAAACACGAGCGGTCATAATTTAGTTCTGAAAAGTGCAGTAAAAGCAGTCACCGGTTCACACTCAGTCCTAATACAAGAACTGCTCAGTCATGCTGTGAACTCTGACTCCTACTTTATGGGCTGTACCATTTGGTAGGTAGACAGATAGATAGTATTTTAGCTACAACCAAGTCCATAAGTATTTAAACAATTTTTGTAACTTTACCTCTGGTTGAAGTGCAGACTTTCATCTTTAATTCAGGGGGTTTAACAAAAGCATTGCATTAAATGTTTAGTAATTGCAGCTAGTTTTACATATAGACCCCCATCTCCATCAGTTTTATAGCCCCCCGTGTTATTCCATGACAAATTAAGCAGATAAAATAGATTGGTACTTATATAGCACTTTTCTACTGTAATTGAGCACTCAAAGTTGATTTTTTTGGTCTTTTTACTACAAGCTTCATTCACCTAATCATGCAAACATAACATTCATCCAGTGCTTTTTATTCTGGGCTTTAACACTTTGTCTAACACTCATGCAAATATATGAGTGTATTTCAGGGTTCAGCATCTTGCCAAGGATACTTCAGCATGCAGAGTGGAGGAGCTGGGGATCAAACAACCCACCTTCTGACTGATAGACGACCTGCTCTAACTCCTGAGGCACAGCCTCTCCTCCAGAGCTGTTCGCTGGAACTCTCAGTATGAGGTCCAAAAAGATGTTGGTGCAAGTGAAGGAGGGCATCATTAGGCTGAAAAACCAAAATAAACCAGAGAGATCAACAATCTGGACCTGAGTGTATAGCCTTTAGGGAAATACCGCCTCTCTATGGCACTGAATTCATGCCTGTAAATATTTCTATATCGCCAAGAAAATAAAATAATCGAGCATAGAGTTACCTCAGGCATGCCACACAGTCAAGCTAGGCCGCAATGCCAGCAGCTCAGCTGATCTCAGTGTCAGCCCCTCACAGCTGATACACTTTTATTGGCAAACCTCAAATAGTGTGCGCTACTTAAGTTCTGGTTTATTCAATATTATTATAGGTTTTATAGGTAACAAAATTAAAAACTCAAACTGTGAAAAAATATTTTACATAACTAAAGTCAAAATAAAAGGTAATAAACTTTTGAAAAACTAACCAAAAAGAAACTAATCTTCAGTCACAGACCTATAAGACCAGTAAGGAACCCCCTGGCATCCGTTGGTTGCTGGGAAAAATGTGTGTTCCAGGTTGCTTTATGCTTTTGACCACGGCAATCTGTAACCAAAGAAAGAGCTTGCAGGTTTTTGTGCAGTTTGCAAGAGGTTTTCAGTATAGCACTATATACCTCTTTGTAACCAATTTCAACTAGCGACTGCCAGCAACCTCCAGCAGCCACTCCCCAAGCAGTTGGGGAATAAACATTTTTCTCTGGGGTGCCAGGGGGTCATTGACCGGTGACTGGGGCCTAAAACTAAAATAAAATAATATCTCTGTAGTTTTAGTCTTTCTCAATATGCTCAAATTTGTCAGCACAACATGCGTGAGATGGCACTGGAGCAAATGTTTATTCAGAGTGGGATCTCTGCATGATTATAATACTGTGATACCTGTTCTGAACCTCTTAAATCTGCTCCTGAAATAGCTACCAAATTCTAATAATTAAAAGAAATAAAAACACTTTTGAAACTAATACAAAACTAATTTTTTTTAATAAAGAATAAAAAATGGGTCAAAACAAGCCAATATGCTTTGGAAACAAAATCTAATGAAAAATGAACAAAACAGAACAGAGACATGCTGACAAATATAAATTACTACAGACAGAATCAAAATCTTTTTTTTGTCTTCTGTTTGATAATTATATTATTATTATCTTCTACATTTGATTTTTACTATTATTTTTTTTTTGTTTAACTGTGACTAAATCATCATGATCTCAGAGGTTGTTTGACTACTGTTGCAAGCAGCACTGCGAGCACATGGCAAGAAATTTTACTGCAGCTGGAGGTCTGTCTGTTAATGACATTTAGAGCTACACAACAGATGGTGGACACGGCAGAACCAGTAATAAATAATATGATTAAAATCCAAAACAATGACAACAGTGGCCATAACTGTTTGACGTAATAAATTACAAACAGTTAATGGGAAGGAAATTTGTGTAGAACTTGCTTTGGACTTTATTTTCGGGAGTAAAAGGAAAAGAAAAATGATGGCATGTATGGCCCTCAACCCGCATAAGGAGATCAGATGGATCAGGCAGTGTTTATCTGAATGAGTGGCCTCTATGATTAAACATGCCATAATCCACTGCTGATGGACCAAACCATAATCCTAAAAAGGTGCCGAAATACCTGTATGAACATATGAACCTTTTAGGTTAATGGAAGTTGAGGATAATCAGGATGTATGGAAACTGTGGTGACCACAAGTGTCACGGATGTACCTAAACCCTAACCAGGCCCTGCAATTACTGAATAAAATGGCCTAATTGCTAATGGCAGCACATAAGCTTCTGCTAAAATAATAGCAAAAACTCGACCTGCACAATGCGCTGCTGCCCAAGTCATTCAGAGAAAGGGTCTGAGAACAGCTTGCAAGCAGGAAATTTATGTGCATTGCCATAGAAAACAGAGGTTTTGTTGTACAGTACTGAGCAAAAGTCTTGAGTCACCCCTCATTTCTTTATATTTTACTAGGAAAATGGGAAACAAGTGCAGCAATTAATTGAAATGTGCAAACATACATGGAAATGCAGTATATAATGTAAAAAGAAAGTTTGCACATTTCCAACAAGCTTGAAAGTCAATATATGGTATGACCACTTTTATTCTAAAACACAGCCAAGTTTTCTTGAAGATTAGACTACTTTGAGTAGTCTTCAGGAATAGTTCTCAGGCTTCTCAAAGGACATCTAAAGCTCCTCATTGGATGTTGGCTTTCTTTTTGTTCTGTTCTCTGTCAGGATGATGCCACACTGTTTCGGTAATGTTGAGGTCCAGCTCTGTGGAAGCCCATCCAGTGGCCAGTGATTGATCATCCTTCTATCTGTCTATGGTATGCTTTTACTGCATTGGCAGTGTAATTAGAATTATCGTCATGCTGAAAAATGAAGCTGTTGGTGAATAAAATTCTGACGGTACTATCCTGCATTCATAATTCCATAAATTTTGTCATGAGACCCAACACCACTGGCTGAAATGAAGAACGAAACCATGCCAGAGCCTCCAAAATGTTTTACAAATGGCTGTAGATTCTCACTGTTGTACCACTCTCTTAAAATCCTCTATACATACTAATGGTACTAAAAACCAAATTTAAAAATTTGGATCACTCCATAAGACCTGTTGCCAAGGATTTTCAGTTCAGTACTTGTCTAATGTGGCATACCTCAGCCTCTTCTCCCTGTTTCCCTTCCTTAAGAATGGTTTCTTGACAGCCACCCTTCCACTGAGACCATTTCTCATGAGACTTCAGTGAACAGGAGATGGATCAACTGAAGAGCCAGATGCAACTCTCACGATCTCTCATGATCATGTCCACTTTCAGATACTGCCTCTCGCTCTATGACAGCTAGGTTAGGCTCCAGCCAATACAATTTAAATTGGTTCTTTGCTATGTTGTCTGTTTTGTGTAGACACAACACTGGCTCATCCTTTCAGCTAGGTCCCTTTTTTGTGCTTGAATGATTCATAGGTCAGTGTTAAGTGGTTCAGCAAACAAAAGAAAAACATCCCACTGTAAATGGTCAGGTACAGGGCCTGAAAGTGAATGGAAAAGCAGCCAATGTCCAAAGAAAAACATTAGAAATAGTCCTCCAGGCTTTCTGAATATATTTCAAAGACCACTTTAAAAATACTGGCTTTTTGGAAGCAAAATATAAAGGAATATGGGGTCACTCAAGACTTTTGCGCAGTACTGTAGTTATAGGAATAAAATTGCCTACATGTCCACGCACAGAAAAACAACACAGACGCTTTTGCAGAGGAGATGTGGAAATCAATCCAAAATCACAGGTTTGGAAAGAAGTTTTCTTTCAGAATTGCACCCTCTATTTCCTTGCACTCAACTTTTCCTGTGCAATCATGGCTTGTGTCAGTGGGCATGGTTTTGAATGATAAGTTCTTCGTTTAATCAGTCCCTCTGTAAACCAGCAGCGAGTTGTTTACCCCCCTTTTTAAGCCCTTGATACTAAATTAAAAGCAGAATGTATTTTTTTTCTTAACAGCCTGCAAAGCACTTGCTCTTTGTCCATCAGTCTTGTCAGTGCTTACTAAAAACCCTGAGGATGTGCGCCGTCCTGTTTGACGTGCATGTAGAAGCACGCTCATACATATAGAACACACATGACTTTGCTTAAATAACCAGCAGGCTTCAAGCTGCTCGTGATGCTGCCACCATCATTTTCCCATCACATATCAACCTGATCTGCAGAAAGTGTTGACAGCCTTCCTCAGATTTATCGCTCAGTCTGTTTACATTGCAGTTTTCTCATTTTCAGCAAATTTCACAGTGTTTTATGACTACAGTTATGATGGCAATAAAGAATAACGTGAAGGGAAGTGGTATGAGACGAATGAAGAAATAGAAACATAAAATAAGTTCTAGTCCCCCACCCACCCCACCTTATTTACTTTGTTGTGTCCTGTTGACCCCTCAGCTTCTGGCAGGCTGGCTGGTGTTGATTTTAGCTCACAATCAATTCATTTTAATCACAATGGGCAGCGCAGGGAGCACGGGGAGCAGTGTGCTAATTGATTGGCAGGTATTTGCATATACAGTACGCAACAAAATGTCACGACCGGCCTTGGTGGTGACCTGTGTGGGCTGTTGGCAAAACAAACTGATGAAGGTAATTTATCATGCTGCTTGTGCTCTACTGAGCAGGGGCAGCCGCACCCACTATTGTTAGCGTCGCCAGTCACCTGTCACGCCATGGTGGGCACGAGGAGAGGAAAGACGAGAAGAGTCAACAGGAGGGAGGTGCGTGTGTGTGTGTGTGTGTGTGGTGGGGAGGTGGGGGGGGGGCAGAAATGGAGATATAGAGGCTGAGAGGGAAGAGATGATCTGCTGTAAAGAATACACAGCTCCCTTGTAGCTGGATGTCTCTTCAGCTTTGTCAGGGCCCCGGGTTAAAAAATATCTCCATTGGTTCCCATACCATACCACACCCCCAGTGTAATTTAGGGATAGGCACTTATTACAATATCAAATAAAATAATGTCAGTCAGCATAAAGAAATACTTGACTGACTTGGTCCACTTATGGTTTTCATCAGACAGTTAAGTTGACCAATTAAATTATATAAACTCAGGGAAGCTTCAGTAAAGTCTGTTCACAGCTTGATGAGCATTTCTTACTTCACCATTGTAACTGCAAATATAACAAATATTACGAAGGCTACAGCTGATCTACCAGATCAGTGTGTGCATGTATAAAAAAAAATCACTAACAGCTTGCTTAATGTAACTAAAGGTGTGCCCCAGGGTTCAGTTCTAGGACTACTGCTATTATTATATTTAGAAACAATCATGGTCATAATATTACAAGATGAAGCTCTCATTTTATGCAGATGATATGGTATTGTACTCATAACCAAGCTAAAATCAGCTTCAGTACAGCACAACGTGTGTTAAAACTTGTCTTAAATGCTGACAAAACTAAACTGTTGATGTTCTGAAATCTCTCATTTATATATATATATATATATATATATATATATATATATATAGTTATAAATAAAATTTAATATAAACTATAATTTAATTTAATAGTTAAAAGAAAGGTATGGATGTTTAAAACTTGACCGTTCTGTGCTGCTGTGGCTGTGCCTGGATGCCCGGATTGTGCTGGCTGGTATCCCTCCTGGTCTTTGGGTCTGTTCACTGTCCCTCGGCTTCTATGGTGCTCCGGGCTCCTCTTCTGGGTGCCAGTGATGCCTGGGTGGGGCCGGTTGTGCTGTTGGTCTCAGTTGGTTTTTGTGAGGGCCTCAGGCACTAGACTTTCCTGCATGTCTCTGACTCGGCATGGTGGTTTCCACGGTTCCCACTGCTTCTTGGCCTTTGATACAGATAGTAAACACTTGGGTTCTTGTCGCCATCCTGTGTTGTGATATCTGGACTCAGCACACTTCTTAGCCTGTTTTTTTTGCTACTCTCTTTGCCCTTTTTTAAGGGCCTGGACGCTGGCCTTCACTGAGGTGTTTTTTATTACTGGTTACTTTTATGATTTTTTTTTTTTCATGAGGGGGGAAAAGAAAAAAAAATACAAAAAATAAAAATCTGGTGTGAAGAATAGGGCTTACCACATTGGATTTAGGAGGGTTCACATGCATGTTCTCACAGGTGCATGAAAATGGGTGCTCAAGCACACACGCACACACACACACACACACACACACTCACTCCGGCGGGTGGGGGGGGGGGGATTAATATAGAAAAAAGAAAAAGATGAAATTAAAATTGGCTATTTATTTTAGAATCAAGTTGTGACTGTCCTTTGAGGCAAGAAAGAGACTTGCTACCTCCACCTTTATGTCAGCGCTGATTACAAACCTTAAGGCTTGGGTCAGATGTTCTGCTTTGTCATTTTGTGGACTCATTTTTATTTACAAGGATTTTCTCGCCCTGCTCCCATCATACTTGCTAGCTCTCATTCATCAAAAAAATCTGCTCCTCTCACTGAATAAGGCAGTTTTATATGACTTGGATGCAGTTACATCAGACTGCAGATGTATTGCCTGAATATTACTGCCCCTGTTTTTGGCTTCAGAAAATGACATATATTGATGTTTTAGGCTTCATTGACACTGAAGTTCATAAATTGTTGTTGCTTTTGTATTTTACTCTTGTTCATTGGTATTCTTATTTTGTATAGTTTTTCCATTTCTATTCTCGTGCGTATATTATTACTCTATGCAACTACCAGTAATTGTATTGCTGTGTATCTTGGCCAAGACACACTTATAAAAGAGATTTTTAGTCTCAATAAGCATATTATCCTGGCTAACTAAAATTTAAAAATCAAAAAGAAAAACAATGCTTTTTGACCAGTCAGTTTCCTGAACAATAGCATAACCATTAGCAGAAAATTGCGTGCACCTCATGACAGTAGAGTTTTTAGTTTTTAGAGACAGTCTAACCCTTTATCATTCCCCGACAAGCATCAATGAGAGATGCAGATTTTCACCATAAGAAATTTTATTCCCTCCTTTATTTCTTTCCTGCAGGCTGCAAGAAATTTCAAAGCCATGTCAGTGTTCTATGGGCCTTTAAATAGCAGCACAAACCTAAAAGAAATAGCATAAATGCCTTGTAGGCTACTAGTTGACCTTGTTTAACTCCGTGAAACTGCAGCTAAAGAATAACGCTAAAATTGTCTTATACACCACAAGAATACATGTGAGAAGCATATTATCTTAATGAAATGCCTAGCTGTAAATATCATCAGTTCTATCATGCCTTAATTATGGGGCAGTGATATTGTTATGGGTATTAAGTCCAAACACATGCATGTTAGGATTATTAATGATTGTCCTTTGGTGTGGATCCAAGAGAGCCAAAGTGCTACGTGAATATGAGTGAAAAGAATGAAAAATCTTGTTGACATGTCCCAGCGGAAATGTGTCCAAGTGGACCTTGATCATGGATTGTTTTTATCAAAACAACATTGATCAGTCTTAAAACTAGGTTTTGATGCAGGGCTCATGTGCATCTGCACCCAACCTAAATAACACAGTAAAATTTTTTGGGCATCGTGGTGGTCCAATTTATGATTAGAGTTATATATTTGTCTAAAGAAACTTGATAATGGATGAGTGACTAAGCATTTCTCACCGTGATGGCTTTCTTTTATCAGTTTCATTTAATTTCGAGGTGCTTTTTAAAAGTTGTGGTCCAGTTGCTTGCAAAGTGACATTGGTCCTTTTTAACTGTGTTTCAGTTTTCTAATTAACAGCAAAAATTATTATTTATACCACTTTCTCTACTTTGCAAAGCTCAAAGGTGCCTTGAACATCAAAGCTACATGCAAGCAGCCAGGGGAGAGTTTGCACGTCTGGCAACTAATCAAAATGTGATCTCAACAAGATTAATTGTGTGGCTCTATTCTGCTCTAAAAAAAAAACTGCATTTCACAGAAATGTTTTGCCACTTAAGCTCATTATGTACAAGTGACATTCACAGGACTGAGACTGATTCTGTTTAATGGCACTGAATCAATCAAACACAAAATATTTTAATTTACTGAACTGAAAACAAATGAGTAAATTCTCTCCCCCAGGGTTGTTTTGTCCATATGACCAGGTGAATGTGGATGAGGAAAATATTTGGATGGTCTGCTGTGACAGCAGCTGAGATTGTATGCTGCACGGAGACTGTTGAAATCCTCCTGTGTTCAGACTCTGCTTATAAGGTAAACATTTGGTCATCATCACCATAATTATGCCCAAATACAATTCCCCATGCACAGCCTGAGCAGAAATATAGTTAGGGGGCTAAAGGGAGCCAGTGCAACTCATTAATAGTGTGCCAGACTCACTGTGATAACACTGGATCCAATTCCTGAGAGAGGTTTTATTTTTTGACCAATTAGCTGCCTGAGCAACCTATTGGCCATGAAGTGATCTCTGCAGGGACTTTATCAGACCATGCTCTATTAAATCAGCTCTCTGGCTGAGCAGTTATGTACCATCACAGTGCTTAGAATGGCTGGATCTGATTGATGTCACTGCCAAATGCCAAGTAATAACGGCTGTTATTGTACATCTCCATTCTGCTGTTTCCTTATGGATGCAGCCATTGCTTTGTGCATCTATGTGGACTTTCAGATAAAGATACAATGGGTGTTTTTTGTTTTTTGTGCGTGTCTGTGTGATAGGCATTTTTTATTGATATTGCTAGTTGGAAAGATTATCATAATGCTCAAGGGTGGGAGCTGCTCTGAATCTGAAATACAGCATTAGAGTATTCACTGTATGTCTTCAGGTGGGTCAAAAGGCCTGGCAATAAGTGCTGTATAATTTAGGCATGTGGGAAGTAATCGTAATGACTTTGTAAACCCAGCATGAATGCATCCACTGACACAACTGAGTAACTGGAGGCTTGAGGAATTATTTTATAAAGCGGAGTAATCAGGGATATATGAATGCTCTGGGTGAGCTTTTTGTGTGCTGATTGAATCCATTAGTTCATGTAGCTGCTTTAATCTTGTGTCAGTTTTATCATTAGAAACAAAAAAACAGAAGTCCTTCTGTTGTGTTGTGCAGGAACAGGTAACAGGGAGAGAGGTCCAGGGAGAGATTGACTGAATTGCCTCTGAATTTAAATGATTTCTTGAAATCAAAAGATTGCGTCGCAGTATGATAAGATAAGATTTTAACAGTTTTCAGTTCTATATTTTTGTAGTTGGTACTGATTGACATTAAGCTGTAATTCATGAGTTTTACATGTTCAACACTGTCCTTTTATGCCTTTAATAAGAGGATACACTCCAGGTGAATAGGCTACACTTTTAATATTAATCGAGATTAGCTTTTACAGCTGAGTACTTACGTTAAGAATATTAGACTTTTGTACTGAAAGTTTTCTGTAATCTTATTTTTAAATATGCAAATCTGACATTATCCATCAAAATTTGTGCAAATGTGTCCAACCTTTTATGAATTGAGAGGTGAATATTAGTAAAAGTAAAAAAAAAATAATTATCACTTCATAAATCAGATGATACTGTTCATAGCAAGAATAAGTTATTTTCTCCATGTTTTTAGAAGTAAAATGTTCTATAATTCAGATAAAAATATAACTGATATAGTGAAGTTTTAAAAAAAGAAAAATTCTGTACTAGAAAATAAGATTTACAAAATAAATAAATGAAATAAAGCAAGCTCAAGCCCCTATATATATATATATATATATATATATATATATATATATATATACCACAATCAAAGTAGCCCAACTGATTATTACATTAAAGGTAAATTTTTGAAATTTTTTTTCTTTTTTGTAGGATTATCTCATTAAATGTGTACTAATTTGCACAAATTGTCCAATAGAAGATTCCTTAATTTAACACACCCAATTTTTTAGAGAACATTCAACTGTTTTCATTCATTGATAAAAATATTTTTAATCTAATTTGATCAAGATTTGCTTCAAGAAATGTTCTGATTGTGTGCTAAGTCTTTATATGTTACACACTGAGGCAAAGGTTATGTAAGTAAAGGTTAATTTGTAGTACTGCATAAAATCTGTGCCATATCAGTGACATAGCCATTTACCCTATGGCAGGGAACGTCAACTGGCGGCCCGCGGGCCACATCCGGCCCGCCAGAGCTTTCCATCCGGCCCGCGACAGGG
>JAVDPK010002144.1:404546-432439 GCA_034780415.1 Cichlasoma orientale
GGGGGGGGGGGGGGGGGGGGGTGGGGGGGCGGGGGCGGGGGCCCCCCTGGAGAGCAAAGCGCCATCACAAAAGACGGTGATGCTAAGCTAATGTACTTGCTAACGTGAGCTAATTTCCTTTTTCCGCCGTGACAACTAATCTGATGTTCAACATTTTTTCTGCATGACTTTTCTCCCAGGCTGTTCGCACCGCTCAGGCCCTGGGGTGGTCTTTTGTGAAAATAGAAGCTCATTGTAAAACCATTTATTCATTCCTTTTAGATAAATGTTATAAATGGTCTTTTCCATTTAACTAACTGCTTTATTTGTTTGTTTATTGCTTTATGCTAGTCACACTGAGGAAAAAGTGGTTGGAAACTGTAGCACAACCAAAATTGCAACTGCGTGCAATGAACTTGCAATCTCATTGCCAGGTCTGCGACCGCTCACAGGCAGTTGTCTCCTCAAAGTGTGTCAAGAAGGTCATAAAATGGAAATAAGATGGAGTCAGTCTATCAGTCTGTGATTGAATGCGGTCAAGTTGGGAATTTCATGCAATCTGTTTGTGATTGCATGTGACGTAGTGACGAAGTTGTTCCAGGACAGCATTTGAACTGCAAACTGACACAGGCGCTCGGCAATCTTGCTTTCATATAGGAATATAATCAGAATGCAACCAGTTGACAACCAGTTGGGTTAAGTTCCCTATTGGAAAGAGACATGTGGCAGATGAGTTGTGCTCATTGACCAGACTGACTCAGACTGATTGCAGTGTGTTGGCAATCTGTCTGCATTCATAAGTTAGATGGGAGGGGTTTTTTTTGCAAACCTTCACTAAACTGTCTGAGAGTGATTCCAGTCATCCGAGTCGGACTGTAATTATTTGGAGACAGGCTTCCTCCCACCAGGCGACCTGTGCAATTGCTTTGTGATTGACAGAGGTTGCCCAGAGGTTTGGGGTATTGCATGCTCAACAGAAAATTGGAATTGGAAAAGATTCAATGCAATCACCGGGCAACCACCAATTTTTCCTAGTTGCATGGAGGTTGCTCTCCTATTTTTACTCTAGTGTGACTGAGCCATTAGCCTAAACATTTCAACTTTTATTTCATCACTTTCATCACTATTTTACTATCAGGACTGCTTATCCATTAGCTTACTTTGACCTATATTTCAACCATCTATTCATAAATTATAGTATTGCTAATTTCTGCTGTTAATAGTTAGCTAACACTTTAAAATTGTTAAGGTATCTAAACTGTGTATTTATTACGTTAGTCTAAATATTTGTTTTTGCTAAATAAAAGAGCTATTTATTCATTATTTTAAACTGCTAGCATTAATTCAATATAATTAGTTTTTACTAATTTTACTATTTGTCTTTAGCTATTTGAAATTCTTGATAACTTTAAGCTAACTATAATATCTGTTTATTAGTAATTGCCCCCTAAACCTAATAACTGGTGGTGCCACTCTTGTCATAATCAAGAACTGCAATCCAGCATTTGTAATAACTGCCAATGAGTCTTTCACTTCACTGTGGAGGAATTTTGGTCTGCTCTTCTTTCAGAATTGTTTGAATTCAGCCACATTGGAGGGTTTTCAAGCATCAACAGTTTGTTTAAGGTCATACCAACGCGTCTCAATCAGATTTAAGTCCGGACTTTGACTAGGCCACTCCAAAACCTTCATTTTGTTTTCTTGAGCCATTCAGAGGTGGACATTTTGGTGGGTTTCAGATCATTGTCCTGCTGCATAACCCAAGAGCGCTTGAGCTTCAGGGCACAAACTGATAGCCGGACATTCTCCTTCAGGAATTTCTGGTAGAGAGCAGAATTCATGGTTCCATCAATAACGGCAAGTTGTCCAGGTCCCGAAGTAGCAAAGCAGCCCCAGACTATCACACTACCACCACCATGTTTGACTGTTGGTATCAGGTTCGATTTATGAAATGCTGTGTTAGTTTTATGCAACGGGACTCAAATCTTCCAAATTTTGAATCTGAATATTTTGCCAAAAGTCTTGAGGATCATTAAGATGTTTTTTTGTCAAATGTGAGACAAGTCTTTGTGTTCTTTTTGGTCAGCAGTGGTTTTCACCTTGGAACTCCCCAATGGATGCCATTTTTGCCCAGTCTCTTTCTTATTGTTGAATCATGAACTCTGACCTTAACTGAGGTAAGTGAGGCCTGCAGTTCTTTAGATGTTGTTCTGGGTTCTTTGGTGACCTCCTGAATGAGCTCTTGGAGTAATTTTAATAAGTCGGCCACTCCAGTTTTCTCCATTTGTGGATAATGGCTCTCACTGTGTATCACCGGAGTACCAAGGCATTAGAAATAGCTTTGTAACCCTTTCCAGACTGATAGATATCAATGACTTTGTTTCTCATCTGTTCTTGAGTTTCTTTAGATTGGGGTGTGATGTGCTGTTTTTTAGATCTTTTAGCCTGCTTCACTTAGTGACGGTTAGTGAAATCAGGGCCAGTTAGTTTTGGATAGCTTTTTTACTTAACAAATGAAGTCATCATTTAAAAACTCCATTTTGTATTCGCATTTGAATTATCTTTGTCTAATACCGAAATGTGTTCGATAAGCTGAAACATGTTTGTGTGACAAATATGCAAAAAATAAGATATCAGTAAAGGAACAAATCTTTTTTCCACTGTATTTTCACCTTTTACTAGGCCTAATTAATTTCTGGTAATTTCAGCTGTTTTAATTTAGCTAGTTCAAGAAAATTACACTGCATTACTTTAACATTATAGTATTTCATCTATTGTTCAGATCTTTCAACCGCATCAACTGCAGAAGCATCCCCTCAGGACCAAGTACCCTTGCTTGGGAGGCACTGGCATAGCAGACTTTGTTGTGAGGCTTCAAAGATTTTCTCACATCCTATTTAGTCAAAAATAAACATTGCTTCTAAGATGATTACAGGTGTCTGCATTTTAATGAGGGATTATATTACCAAATAACCTCAATATTACACATTATAAGGACGCATTATGTTTATGCAATTAACTGTGTGACAACAAAATGATCAAAAAGCAACTCCTGTAAGGGCTTCACAATAATACATAGTGCAGTCACCTTACGCAGATGCTCTCAGGGCTGCTCAGCAGCACCACTGCAGCATTAATGAGCAGCGATAATGACTAAAGGCAGTTAGTTAGAGTTAAATGGAGCTTGAACACCCAGCTGACAATGAACCATCTACCACAGAGAGGTTGATCAGGGGGCGTAACAGCAGAGCTCAGACCCGAAGCACTGGAGCTTAACCTCAGACTATACGTGTCAAACTCCACACAGGGGCAAGGCGGTCAATGCAGCAAAAGGTGAGGGGAGCGCAACTACCAGATATATACACTAATTAAGGTTCTGACGCTAATGTGTCAGGCTTGGTTCTTCTTAGTAAGTGAGCTGATTTTAGTTTCAGTTTCATGTTTCATGCATGTCTTTAGAATAAAGGGTCTCAACTATTTGCTGCATTGATTCGACAGGACATGATTGATGTGACTGCACTGCATACGTCAGCTTAACATTAATGCTGTGCATCTTCTTTTCACCTAGACTTTTACCAGCTAGCCAGTAGCATTGCCTTCCTCCTCTTTGCTGCAAAGCAGATGGCAGACAGTGTGTTTATCTGAGCTTTTTCACTGACAACAGCTGCTTGCTGTGGGAGGAAATGAGCTGATAAAAGTGAAGAGAGTGGACTAAAAGAATAAAGGTACTATAGTTAGGTCCATAAGAGTTTGAACAAAGACACTATCTTTTATAATTTTCCTTCTGTACACAACTAGAGTGGATTTTACATTGTTTACAGCTATATATACTCCCCCATTTTCAGAGGCTCACAAGTAGGGGGACAAAATAAAATAATCTTCATGGTTCATTTTACTACTTCAATGAGATCCCTTTGCAGTCAATGACTGAATGCTGTGTTTCCTTTCTTGAGATGCTCTCCCAGTTTTTTTTACTTCAGTTCGCCTTCAGTTCCTGCTTGCTTGTGGGTCTCTCTCTGCTTTTAGTTTTATCTTCAGTAACTAAAAACATGTTGTATTGGGTTGAGATCAGATGACTGACTTGGCCACTGAAGAATATCCCATTTCTTTCTCATAAGAAACTCTTGGGTTGCTTTTGCAGTATGTTTTAGGTCATTATCCAATTGCACTATGAACCATTGTCCAATCAGTTTTGCAAATTTGCAGTTTTGCTGAATTTGTGCCTGTACACTTCAGAATATACAGCCCTGTGCAATTCAGAATTCATCCTGGTACTTCTATCAGCATTCACATCATCAATAAACACTTGTATGGTACCACTATGTTTGACAGATGAGGTATGTTTCGGATCATGAGTGTTGCTTTCCTTCTCCATGCTTTTCTATTCCTCTCATTCTGTTACAAATTAATATTGGCTTCATCAATCTAAAGATTTTTTTCTCTAACTGTGCAAGCTCTTTTAGATATTTTTTGTCCACTTTAATTGTCTTCAGTGGTCCTCCAGTCATTTTGGTGCCATTGAGCTGATCAGTGCATTTGTTCTTTTTAAGAATGTACCAGATTGTTGATGTGGCCCCTCCTAAAAGTTTTGTTCTTTCTCTCTGATAGGTTTATATTGGCTTTTTAGCCTAATGACGGCTTCCCTCACTTGCATTAACATCTCTTTGGACCTTTGAGAGAACTGAAAATTCCAGTGAACAGTTACCAAATGCAAGTTCAACACTTGGAATCAACTTCAGATCTTTTATTCGCTTGCCATGAAATAACAAGGGAACAGGCCTCACCTGGCCATGAAACAGCTTGACAGCCCATTGTCTATTTGCTTTTGAGCCTCTGAAAATGGGGGTGTATGTATAAAAATTTAGTTAATTCCTAAATGTTAATTAAACCTCTCTGTTAAACACCTTGAATAAAGCTGAAAGTCTGTATTTCAATCAAATCTTGATTGTTGGATTTAAAATGCACTGTGCTGATATACGGAAATGGACCTAACAGTTTTAAAAGAAAGATAAATTAATGACCTAAAAGAGGTTAAAGGACTACAGGGAAATGAAAGTAGGAAACAGAATTTGATGGCAGACTCGACACTGTGAGTTACGTCACATTTAAAATAAAAAAAAAAATCTAGCAGCTTTACAGTATTAACTATAAATATGTTCATGTTATTGTGCTGCCAATAACATTTTTTTTCTCAATAACAAAGGTAATAAAAAAAGGTAAAAAACCGGCTATTAAAGAAAAGGAAATTACAGATTAATTATCTTATAACCACATGGCTCTGGTTTAATCCTTTTCTTTATGTAGCAAATCCGTCACCTACAGAGGTAATGTTATGCCTCTTGTTGCTCTAACCTTGACAGATTATTGGCCAAGCTGAGAAAACCCAAACCGTTTTATGGGTTGAAAATATTGGCAGGGGAAAGCATCCTTGTGAGGTAAGCAGCTGTGTTGGCCATATTGTGTATTGATCTGCCTTGTGCGGCGAGAGCTGCACTTAATTAGATTTATATTGTAAACAAAGACTCACAGTATGAAATTTGAATTAGCAGGTAAATGTTATCCATCAAAGCAAATAATAATATTTTGTGCTGCGTGATGCAGTATTGGTATTTTGAAGATTTATCTGGGCTGTAAAAGGAGGGAGAATCTTTTACCCTGAGGGTTTACTGCAGGCTGTAGAGCGGCATGTAGCCTGCGTACTCTTTCCCTCTTCTCTGCAGGCGTTGCTTATCGAAGACACTTCTGCTTGACATAAACTGACAAATAAACAGGAACATGCAGGAATTCAAACGGAGTGGCATGTGTTCCCATATTTGACTAGAAAAAAGCAAGTGCAGATACTTACCTAAGGCACTGATACACTCACTTTATAATATTTGCCCCAATCCGACTCACCAATTGTGTCTTTATACTCCGATGAGCCCCTTTGTGACTGTACCTGCTTATAGTTGTTGCTCCAGGAAACCCCACATTGTCCTGCCCTAATCAAATTAAACCATGTAAAGGCATGACTCCAAATGCTGTCAAAAAAAAAAAAATAACAACAAACTCAAAAAAAACAAAAAACAAAAACCCCTCAAGGATATGGAGCACATTATTGGTATTCAATCTTATGTAATTACACACCCCTCCCCCACCAGCTGAGAAATAAATTAAACAAAAAAGCCCCTTTGTGGTCTTGTTTCCGGCTCCCAGTATTCCTCTTTGCAATGAGTCACACAGTGTGGTGCACAGGATGATCCAGTCAGATCACTGCCTTAGCTCTCAGAGTAAAAGTCAAGTATGGGGGTGCAGAATGGTTCAAAGTAGGATTTAACAAGAGAAGCTGGAGTTAAGACCTTTCCTTCTCTGTGTTTATCTTGGAATCAAAAGACTTTGTTTCCTGCATGAAGTCTGAAAGGATTCCAATGGATTTACGCTTCTTGTTTGAGGAGATTCGCGCACATTCCCAATGGTGTACTGCAGGGTGCAACAGATTCTTGGACCAAATACTTTCATATACCACAAAGTTTCTTATAGTCCCTGTATTTATACTTAGATCTGAAGAGCCATTGATGTATATCTGCTCCAGCATCCCAGCAGAAGTGACATGTTGTGCACAGTATAGCTTAGCGCTCAGTGTTTGCAATCTTTGCCAGGTCACGTAGAGGTAATGAGCAACTTAAAAGTAGCTTGACAACAGTGTGGCAAACTGTGTGCCTGTGGAACCCGTTGCACTGCTGGAAGTATTATAATTAACCCCCCTTCAGATTCTGTGATGGACTTTTGTGTTCATTGGTTTCATTTTTTTTTAATTGCATTGTTTTATATATTAAAATTTTTCTTTTACATCTTTAAAATAAAATATTGTTTCCATCTATTGAACTGTTGACTACTAAGTTAAACTTTGGGAATCTAACGCATCATTATTACTCATTGTTATGCTGCCAAGTACAAACTACACATTGCCACAGTTGATGCTTTTCAGATATGCAAATTTTATGCAAACTTTGAATTTTAAAGGCTCTACTCGATCAGCTAGAGGGAGGGAGAGCACATGGTTGTCACGGGACAGTAAAAGTTACTGATTTATTTTTCCATCTCCACACAGAAACTGTTTGGACCTTTAAATGCTGCATGTGACAAATACTTTAGCACAGGAGACTTTTTATATAAATATAAAAGCACATCTTGAAAATGCATCACACTTCTAATTCTAATCAAAACTACTCACAATGAGCTGTGCTCAACCACAGATCCTAATAATTATGTCAATATTTCGGTGTATTTCTTGAACCATAATCATCTTTGCACAAACCAGTTTTGTGGAAGAAACTTAATTGTTCCCTTAAATATTGCCTCTAACTGACAGTTTCTGTCTTTCTTATAACCTGTTATATCAGTCATGTTAGAAGGTCTTTATATAGCTGGGAAAAACTGCTAACTGATAGTGTTTGTATTAACATTAACTTGTTTTAATTTCTCACCTTTTTCTCCAGGTTCCCAAAGCCACTTGATGGTGGTGATCTGACTTACCTTGAAGATATTTGTAAAATAAAGTGTTTTTTAGTAGTTTGTTTTTGTTTTTTTAACCACAAAATACTGTATTTGGTGTGCATAGCATCCTGTTTTAGCGCAGGTGTCTGCCTTTGACTCAGTGTGTGTTGGGATCGGTTCTGGATAGGTGGTCAAACCCTTTAATGACCCATGCTTGAATAGTGACAGCTGGTTGAAAACACTGTTGTACTTAAGCATCAGTGACTTGCTGTCATGTGGTGAAGTGTGGTTTCATGATTGAGATTTCATTTATTTAAACATGCACTGCCATGACTGAGATGCCAATTTATATTTATCTTTGAAAAGAAATTGAATTTTCATTTTCTTAAGTTTTCTTTAAACATTTATTTCATTGGTTCTTGAAATTTGCACTGTTTCAACATTTTGGCAGAGCTGAATATTAAAAACATTCAACGCTGATTGATAGTTTTGCAGTGCAGTGAGCATCTGATCAGCAGAACCACCTGTCAGTTGAAGTTACTATGCTAGGTTTGGGCTACACAACATCAGCAAAATTGCAGCCTAATGCAGACATTGTAGGGTATAGGGTATAGGGCACAGGCTAATGTGCATCACAGTCAATTATTTTACATTCCATGGAGTGTCATAATGAATGAAAACCAGTGCTGAATTTGGGAGACCTCACAACATCCTGACAGAAAGACTAGAATACCAGAATTTTTGAAATTTACCAATGTGAGCACAGAATATACCTGTGAACTGTGTACAAATGTAGATACGGCATGGCGAAGAAGGAATGATGTCGCCAGTGTAGCTAGATGGATCTGTGCACTGGAGTTAAACAAGACAGTTTGTGCCTCTTTCCTGATGACATCCCACATGTCTCATTATATGGCAGGGATGATTAATCTGAGAGCAATATGTCGTGTGTTACGGATCGCAATCAGAAAAAGGCAACACTGCATGACTATAATCACCTGACTTCTCAGGTGACTATAGTTTTGTTAATCTTCTGTGAATTTTTGGATGCCAGTGCTCCAACTACATATGATCATGAAGCCTGCTCTCAATACAAGCTGCCATGGATGCTTATGACACCAGTGGTGAGTGTTTCTTCTACCTGCAGATCTTACCGCCAACTCCAGCCTATTGCTGCCCCGGGAAGAGGAGCCGGTGTGAGAGTCAAAATGTACTTAAGCTTTCATATCCAAAATCATGCCCACATAGCGCCTGTTTACCCGGGCCCATCATCAGCATCACGGGACCACCATACGTGGCAGGAAAGAGGTGTTCGATATCATTATCTTCAACCTCTGCAATATACTTCCCAGCTCTCTGGTGACTTTTTTTTCCTAGCGATGAAAGTGGCTCTGGGAAATGCGAGCCATTCTCAAGTAATCCTTTCATTTCATTTCAAATGACTTTTTCACTTCTCAAAAGCTGGACTTCTTATTTTTAGTAGAAACCTGGCTGCGACCTGGTGATCTGAGTTTATTCTCAGATCTATCCCCCACAGACTGTAGCTTTTAAATCTACCACGAGCTACCGAGCGAGGTCGAGGAGTTGAGGTCATTTTTTTAAACAAAACAAAAAGGATATAAATGGTCATCCATCTCCACTGTGTGCCATATTAGTTTTGATTCACTAATTTTTAACACTGAATCTCTATCATGGAATTTTCAGATCATCTGTGCTCATTAACAGTAAGGTAATTTAACATCCATGCATGCTGCCCTAACAAGCCTATGGTCACTTGCACAGTCTCAATCTGTGGTCTCCAGAACTGCTGAATGTTTCTGCCCTTCCACAGCTACTCATTTTGCATTTGCCTACTCTAACTCTGTGCCATCTGCTGCTTACACTCTGGGTGCTGAAGAGCTCACTGCTTCCTTTAATGCATCCTTTACATATGCTTACACATGCTTTGGACTTGGCTGCACTGCTCAGAATGAGACACCGTAGATTTAAAACTCAGCCCCGGGTGAATGAGTCTGTTAGGACTGTCGGGAAAGAATGCAGGAGAGCTGAGCGCAGATGGAGGAAGGATAAGCTCCAGGTATCATTAGAGATTTTTTAAATCTTGCTTGCTTAGATTTCTAGAAATGGTTGGATCTGCAAAGGCAGCATATTTTTTCAGACTTGATTTCAAAAAGTCAACATAAACCAAAGTTTTTGTTTGATATGTTAAATTTCATTCTAAGTGCTAATCACTGAAAAGGTTCTGAAGCATTAAAAAAAACTTTTGGTCAAGGGCTTGGCTCTTAGCTGGTTTCAATCTCCTATTAAACTCATGACTTTCTCAGTTAACACTGGAAAATCGCTGCATCAGCAGTTTTGACATCTGGGTCTATCTTGAGGCTGTTCTTTATTTCCTTGTACACGCTCATTCATCAACATAACATCTCTTTTCATTGCCATGCAGGTGATTTACAACTGTGTTTACCTTTGAATCTTGAAAATCACTGTTCCATATGAAGGCTCAATGAGTGCATCTTGGATGTTAAAAAAACAAAACTGTCTGCCTCACAGTTTCCAATAATTAAAGGAGTCTAAAACAGAGATCATATTGTTTGGCCCTCTACTTTTAACTGAGACTAAAGCCTTTTTGTGTTTTGTATTTAAAGCTTTAAATGGTCTTGCACCTGCATATCACTGCATATCTACCATACCTTTTTTTTGTCAAGCTTTTGGCGACTCTT
The DNA here is from genome assembly GCA_034780415.1 of Cichlasoma orientale. Lineage (NCBI taxonomy): Eukaryota > Metazoa > Chordata > Actinopteri > Cichliformes > Cichlidae > Cichlasoma > Cichlasoma orientale. The sequence goes on from JAVDPK010002144.1 coordinate 414,722, forward strand.
GTTGAAGTGTCACTGGGTGATAGGTTGTTATGTTATTTTATGTAAATGGTGTGAATGTTTGTAGTGTGAATTTTTTAGGAATCCTTTTATTTTTTATTATTTTTTAATTGTAAACCACTTTGGTTTCAAAAGTGCTATATAAATAAAAATGTATTTACTTAATTAAAATGGCCCAATACGTGAAAAAGCCCCAGTTTGAGATTAGGAGAAGACACGAGTCCCTGGGAGGGTTGCAGCAGGATGAATAAAAGCCTTGTGAATAAGAGACCAGCTAACAATGCACATACATAGATAGTCATTTGTAGCACATTTGTAAATGATTAAACTTAATGATAAAAACTCCACTAGGTGTGGAAGAAACCATCAGTGAATTACAATGCACACAGCATTATCACCACAGACTAAATTTTGGAGGTGACTGCGCTGCGCTGCACGGGGGCTTTCCCCTCATAGCCGAGAGGTTTCCCGGATGAGGATCTCGGACAAAATAGTGTGCTGTTTATGCGTCAGAAACTCTTCTATAAACATTTTTCCAGCATAGCTTTGAGAGATATTTGCAGACAGTGAAGGTAAGATAAACACTGGAAATATTGGAAAGTTTGGTTGTTCATTGTTTGGCTTTTTGTTGTGCGCAGCCGCGATTCTGGGCCTGCGTCCTTGGCCTGCTTTTCGTGTGCTGTTCCGCATTTCTTCTTCGCTGAAATTTCTGGCACACTGGTAAGTACTCTGATACCTCCTGCCAGTTAAAAACAGTGAATTTCAGGTTTGCAAACAAAAATGATGAGCGTGCATTACACTGGAGAGCAGGAAAATTAGATTCAAGCACAAGTGGCCGCTTGAGCATGTGGAACAACATTCAGATGTGAAGAGACGTGCTTAGTTGTCCACTTGTGACTGGCTCATCTGAAACATGCGGTAAAGTCAAGTGAGAACAGTACTTTTGATTAAGGTGGCTTTGATTCCCTTTGCTGTTGATATTTTCCACCGAATTTCTTATGAATTCACTCCAGAAACAACCTGACTATAAATCTGCTGAATCACCTGGGAAGGAAAAGGAAACTTTAATTTTTAGTACCTTCTTTGGCGCCAGAACACATACATTCATTAGAAAAGACCAGAGTAAGATCAATTAAAGTTCTCCTCGATGACCTTGAACACCAAGACCATCTAAATTTGCCGGGGACGTTTCTTGTCATATATTTATTCTTAAAATATTTCATGATATAAAATGTATGTAAATGACTAAAATTTCTGCAGTGCTTCCTCTGCTTTCGCTTTCTAGCTCTCCTCACTGTATTCATCGCCAGCGGAGAGAAGCTGGATTTGTGCAAAAAAAAAAAAAGAAAAAAAAAGAAAAGAAAAAATAACAAAAGAAACAATAAAATAAAATAAAATAAAAAACACAGGCACAAAAATAAATTAAGAGATCAGAACGCATAGAGAGGAAATGAGTCAGTATTCCACACCGTGTACAATACAATATCATAGCAAATTAGCAGATTTCAATGGCTTCCACTGACTACCATAGATTTACAATGTTCAGTTGGCTGCACATCAGTCCTTAATAAATTGTGTCACTTTCCTTTTTTTTCATTAATGGTTCTGATAGACAGTGACTTGTAGATGACCATGAAAAGAAAGCGGCTACTGAGGTGTGAACGGAAAACCTGGGACTACGAGCCAGCAGTAATGAGAACAACAGCATTTGTTCACATCCTACTAAACTGCCATTGTGATCACATTTTAAGTCCAATAAGCTTCTCTACAAAGGTACAACATATAAAACTGTTAAATATATAACTTTTTAGGGCCTTTCAAAATACATTTAATGACATTTCTTTACTCCTTCTTTTCAGACTTAACAGCATTTAATACTCTCTGTAGATATTTATCATTTCTCTGATATGATCGCGCTCTGTATCCATGATCAACACAACAATTCTTCCTGTAAGCTGTCCCAACTGTAGCTACTGAAAAATGCAAATCGGATTTTTTTTTCTTTTTTTTCTCTTTTTTTTTTGATACACAGTTATACGTATGTAGTACCTATATGTCCAGTTCCAAAATACAGTGGTGAGCTTAGTCTGAGAAAAAAATGTCTGTAAAGTTTCAAAAGTACTCCTTTGATTGTGTTCGGTACATACGCCACCGGTTGCAAAGATCTGTTTTGCGTCGGTCCGCTTGTGCACCGAGTCTCTGTGGGGGCAGTCGTTGGTCGGTGGTGACACACAAAGCATGTTAACGAAGTTTCTGTGTGTCTTTGCCAGATGGTCCTCTCTGTCATAATGATCATATTTGTTGTTTTGCTCTTTGGTCTATAAAAATATGGGAGGTTTACTCCAGCAGAAGGCCTATTCACAGCAGAGTGCGCTCAGTTTGTTTTTACGGCCTCGCAAGATGGTCCGAGAAGCATCACGGCGTGTTCTGTAATGATCCTGTCTATGCTCTGGAACTCCGGCACTAGAGTCTAGGAGAGAGATGTGGGAAATCCCATATTAAAAGCCGTTAGCAGCTCCAAACAGTGGACTTCCAATGAGGCAATAAACCATTCATGGGATTTTTAAGGTGTCCGAACCTCCGTGGCATGAGCATGTGCTGCTAAATTCACAGAGCAGGCAGATACAGTGGAGAGGAGGTGGACGCAACGTGTTGACCCAACGACAGATAGCAGGAGGGAGCAGTCAGAAACCCGCAGTGGCCAGTCACAGGAAACAGGAAGTGTTTTATAGCGTGTTTGTCCAGTGTTGTGGGGAGAGCTGACTCCCTCAAACAATCACTCCCCGGTTTTCCCGTCTCTGGCTGTGTTACGAGACCTGTGAATCAACAAGAACAAAGCAAACATGAGAGAAGTGTTTTAGCGCTGAGTCACGGTCACGCTCAGCTCCACAGAGAAATTTCTGAGGATGTACTGTATCAAAAACATTTTGACTCAACTTAATTGCACTTCTATGGCCAGTAGAAAGAAAATGTGCTTTGTGTATTTCAAATACTCTGTGTAACAATGTTACACTCTAAATGTTTAACAATTTACAGATGTAACATTGACTATTTATTTGCAGTAGAAATTTTCTTTTTCATTCTAATAAGTATTATCGTCTCCTTTTAGATTTAAAACAATCAGTTCATTTACTTGCTTGGAAAATGGGAAATAGGCGCAGGGATTTATTGAACCTTGCAAACATACATGGAAATGCAGTATAAAAGGCAAAAACAGAGTTTGTACAATTCTACTGAGCTTGAAAGTCAATATTTGGTGTGACCACCTTTATTGTTCAACACAGCCTGAACTCTCTGAGGCAGCTTTCTTGTCTTTTCTTTAAGCAGTCTTCAGGAGTAGTTCTCCGGGCTTCTTGAAGGACATTCAAAGCTCTTCTTTAGATGTTGCTGCCTTTTGTTCTGTTCTCTGTCAAGATGATCCCACATTGCTTCAAAACACTGCTCTGGGGAGGACAATCCATGAGTGATGGATTCTATCCAGGCATGCTTGTACTGCACTGGCAGTGTGTTTGGTAAGACTGTCATGCTGAAGAAAATGAAGCCAATCAGGTGTTTTCCAGGTATTGCGTGGTGGCTCAAGATCTGACGGTACTTTTCTGCATTCACAATTCCATAAATTTTGACAAAAGCCCCTACAGATGGCTGTAGACACTCACTGTTATACCTCTTTCCTAACCTCCTCCATACATATTGTTGACAATTTGAACCAAAAAGTTCACATTTGCATTCATCGCTCCATCAGACCTGTTGCTGCTGATTTTCAGCCCAGTTCTTGTGGGCTAACTAAATAAATAAATGGGAATAAATTATGTGTTTGTGTGATAAGCTGCTACTAACAAAGTGCCTAAAGATAAAAATTTAAAATTTGTTTTTTGCTAAGTTGTGTTTTTATGTGTAGACACAACACTGGTTCATCCCTTGTGTTAGAAGCCTTTTTATTCATGAATGATTCATAGGTCAGTGTTAAGTGGCCCAATAATAAAACACTGCTCTAAAATTGGTCAGGTACAAAGACTGGACTGAAAATGAGTGAAAAAACAGCCAGAGTACACTGAATGAAAAGCTATTACTTTGTTGATGGCTAATTTAGCTTATCAAAAAGAATATAAGCAAAATGAAATAGTTCACCTGGTTCCATTCGAAGGTTAAAATCACATATGAACATCTCAAAAGCTCCTTAATTAATAAATATATAAAAATGAAATTTCACCATTTTGGAGTTATGACATTATGCACAGCTGATGTTTGTGATCTTTACAGATGTTAACAGGGATATTTTCAGTGTGTGTGTGTGTGCGTGTGCATTTATTTTTTTTCTAGCTAAGCTAAGCTAGCCTTATATTTAGTCCATTCAAAAAACCAAAGTGCAGACTTTAACTGTTTCTCTTCTTCCCAGTCATGACATTAAAAAAGTAAAGCTTAGCGGAGGCTAACTGAAGCATCATTTTAACACAAACATATGAGAGAGGTTTTGAATTTTCAGCAGCAGGGCTAATAGGGATATTTCTCAGTATGTCAGCCTATTCTTCTCAAGAAAGAAAAATGATTTTTTGCAGCCATTGTGTTGATATAAGCATCATACATGCCTATTCCTCCCTGCCAGACTTAGATGTTAATTACAGGATTGTATGAGCGCTTTACGAGTCAAATATTTAGAATTCTTTAGGGGGTATAACCAGTAACAAAACAAGTCTCACTGTGCAGACACTGAAAAACAATTAATCTACCAGCAGAAAGACAAATCTCGAAGCCTCCTCACCATCTGGCCCCCGCCAGTCACACAGCCAACTTGATAGAGGTGCTGATGCCTTCCAAGACATTGCCACTGAAGCTTAATTCATAATAATGAACTCTTGATGATTTCACAGGGTGCAAATTACCATGAAAGGGGCAGGTGTTGAACGGGGTTCTAGCATGTATCACAGATGACAATGTCGTATGCTCTGGGAATAACAAACATCTCAATGAGCTCGGGCTTTAATGGAGATAATTCCATGGTTTTGCTGGAGCTGGGCATGAAATGACCCAAAAGTTTACTTAGTTAAAGGGCTGTGCTAACTGCCTGACTGCGACATCCTAGCACAATAAGCATAGTTTCTCTCTGTGCCTCCTAGTGGGCACACAGAGACTACAATGCAGTAGTGAGAAGCCACTGGTAAAAATGGAAAGGGGGAAAATTAGTTGCACAATGCAGAAGAAAAGCAATACAATGCAAGTGATTTTAAGTAGACATGGCATACAGACACGGTCTTGTTTTATTCAAGCTGCTGCTCCACAGTTTGTGTCTACCACGGTGATTTTTTATATTGTCTTTATGTTTCTTTCCTCCCCCTTTTCCTCTCACACCCACACTGCTGCGAATGGTTCCCCATACTTCTCGCACACAAGCCTCGTCTCAGGGAAGTGCAAGCCTTTCCATTTAAAAACAGGAGCGAATGTCAGATGAATATGAGATGAATTTGCCCCATGAATAAAATTCACGGGCCTTAGGTGATTATTACTCCGAGTTTATCAGGACGCGACTATGCAGACAGCGAGCAAATATTTTACACTCTTGTGGCGGGAGAAAATGCAGAGTTGAGGGAAATGTTATGCAGTGGTGCTCTGGGCAAACTTTTGGGACAGCGGTCCTGCTGCTGAAACCAGACTTTCGATTGAGACTGATAACTGCTGGGGGTGTCATGGTAACAGAAGGGAGCGTCATGGACTGAATCCACCTGTGTTAATGTGTAATTTGTGCAGCCTTCTCTTGTTATGGCGCAAGCGTGCAAACCACTCGATACATATCGATATGCGCCCAGCAGCATTCGATCGAGGACGTGGAAAACATTTAGTTTCAGGGACCGTGCAGAGCGTTTCCTGTCTCAGGGCCACAGCTGAGATGCTTCAATACAACGAGAGTGTGCATACATATGTGGTGGCTTCCATTTGTATTGTACTGCACTAAAGAAAAGTATATTAGCAACCCATGTGGCGTCGCTCTGCAGCTGGGAGTTGGAAGTACTGAAAGCGAATGCACCCGAACATATGGCACCGGCTTGACATTTCTTCTCTGTGTGAACTCTTGCTGACTCTCCTCGAAATGTCACAGCCCTGTGACCCATGGTGAACAAGTCAGTGGGCACACATGAAAGAAAATTGATTCACTTTGCCTATCCGCGCTCTTTATTGAGACACCGTTTGATGTGAATAATGCGACATCTCAAGAGGACTCAGTTGATTAATTGATATGTTTTTGTACATTCGCTGGAAGCTCTGCCGAAGCCCTCCCGCTCAGCTGTCATTCCAAAGTGCTTCTGCATTCGGATCGCCTCACCACGCTCGTTTCTAATGCTTGTTTCTGCCCTCGCTGTTTAATGTTAAGTCTTGTGCAGCTGAGCACGCTCTCTCTTTAGATTTTAGCACGCAAGCGGCACAACATGATTCCAGATGAATATTCATAAGTGAACTTGTTGGTTAGGAATGATCCACAGGTTAATAAGGGATGGGAAATCGCTCATTACATGCTGTGAAGTTGGATAATGCCTGAAGCAGATGCTGAGATCAAAATACATGAACATGTATGCATGCGCCTCCAGACACTAGGCCCCATTCCACATTAGGAAAGAGTTCAAAGCTATGTGTTATGTCATTATCAACCCTTTCATACTGCATTTCTTCAGAACATCAAAGCAAACACAGTTCGCTATCTGCATTCTACAATATGATCAGAACTTAATGCTCAAGAGGGAGTATTAGAACAGATTTAACCATGGTGGCATCAGGCTGGTGACAATGTTGCCAACATGTTCTTCAGTACTTTTATTAGTACACTGCAGCTGCTTGTAAAGCTCTGTACGAGATCAGATGCTTGCAGGCAATGCAGAATTGTCTTCCTTCTGAATATATATTACAGGATCAAATGTTTAAATCCAATCTCAGATAGCCTCTTCTGTGAGTAACTAGACAATAATTTTTTGATGCACTGTGCAGAGACCCGAGTTCACAGCATACATTCCACCCTGTTTCTATTTATAGTCTCAAAATCTACTGAAGACTTGCTGTCTGGACTGAAAAGCAGCAGGATCACATTTTCCCTCAAAAGCAAATTATAACATGGGCCATAAATGCTGACAATATTGATCAAAAGAAGAGCCTGTTTTTCAAAGACTCCATGAGAGTGGCCATCTTTACGACTTTGGCCTTATCCCTTTTTTACAATGCTGTACCTTAAATTTACTACATGGCTACTCTCTATTTCCCAATCACTATTTATTAATATCAGTCTGTCTGGCGCCTTGTTTTATTTGAGTGCACAGCAACCATCTGACACAAGACTTTAAAACAATATACAAGGCATGCCAATAAACCAGGCTGCAAATACACTGAGGGGTTTTGCTGCACACATGGATTTTCTCTGGTTAAACACACACTAGGGAAATTGTCAGCTTATGGTAAAACACGTAAGCCAAACAAGGATATCAAACAAGCAGACGGTCGCTTAAATTGTATCAGGATTTATGTGAGTCCGCACTTCCTGCTGTTTGTGTGCTCTGCTAAAGCTGAAAGATGAGGTCTTTGTGTTGTAATGACTCCATAATATTGGCTGTAATGATTTTAAAGGACGTTTGACCACGAGTAACAGACAAGCTCAGTCTCCCCTGTAAAGTCACGTGCTAAACTAGCTTCAAGGGAGCGGCCGAAAATAGCTTTTATTTTCAATCTGCACTGTCATATGATCTTATTAGGACTCATAAATGACGACACATAACAAACATTAGGGAAATCTGTTTATGTTTCATGTCTCTGAAAGATTGTTTGTAATCACCAAGTATTGGTATCAGTCTTAAAAATCCTGCTCTAGTCACAAATGAAAGGATTCTGATCCTGCTTTAAGGGATTTAGCTTGTACCTTACTGCCTCCACAAGGCCCTTGGTGCTCTGTAGCTGCTTGTGTTGCTTCCTGCCTTTGCGGGACCGAGGTATGGGTGGAGCTGTTGTAATGGTGGTGGTGGTGGTGGTGGTGGTAGCTGGATTTTGGCTGTCTGTCAAGGGGTCATCAATGCTCTCCATAGTGCAAGAGTGTCGAGGGGGACTCTTGTCACGTCATAGGGCCTGAGGGGAGAGAGGCACAGGGCAAGGCGGTATGGTTATTAAGCTCAGTGATGCAGAGTTTCATTTCTATTTCTTTGTTTTTAGACACAGTCGCAGCACCACCGCCGCCACTACCACCATTACCAAATTTATCTTATTAAGGTGTCGTGGAGATGTGCCTCTTTGGATTTGTCTAAACGTGGAGAGCTATTCTTGTGTTCCAGTTAAATATAGAAGTGTGGGAGTTAAATAGGGTCTGATTCTGCGTAACAGTTGCCCACATGGAAGGAAACTAGAAAGAGGCCTTCTGTTTCTCCAGTGATTTTATTTTAATATGCCATAAATTTTAAAAAACTGATTCATTCATGATTCATTACACTGAAATCATTTGTAAATGTATGTTCTTTATTGAACATAATAAGCTTTAAAGGCACGTTTAAGAGTCATGTTTGATACCGTCTTTTCAGGCCCACATATCTATATGTAATATTGCATTATTATACTGTGATAATAATTAGTCTTTCTACCACTTTAGTTTGTTTAAAGAATCTCAACAACTACTGCATGAATTGTTGTTAATTCTGGTGTAGATTTTTGGTCCAAGAGTTTGGAATCTGATGATTTTGGTCAACGACTGCTTTTTTTTCTGCAGCACCGCCGTGTTCCTTTCCAAGGGCATCTTTTTTTTTTAAAGCCTGTGGCGTCTAATATACAGTATACACACTAATTCATCAAATACAGATGGTTACAGAAGGACCCCTAAGGATCACATTTAAATGCAACCTAACCAAGTAGTTTTTGGTGCTTAAATTTAACTAAGCAGCTTTGGTGTCTAAACCTTACCAGTGATGCTAGAATCACAATACGTAAAACAGTGGGTGGAGACCAAAATTACCCTGCATGACCAAAATCAATGTGACTTTGAAATGGGTGGTTCAAAGATGGTGACCAGGTCTGTGACCACTCGCAGTCAGTCGCCATCTTCAGAGCGACTTTGGTCAAATAAACTGAGTCAGTCTGCTATTCAGTTGCAACTATGATCATATGAAATGCTTAACCTGAAAGGGTCCAATGCCATCAGGCTCCGATTGAATGGGGTCAAGTTGTCAATTACATGCAATCTGTTTTGATAGTATGGCGATAAATTGCGACAAATTGGCAAATATTACCAACTTGCTGCTCTCAACATACACTGAAATTCACATTAAACAGAAATTCACATTAACTACTTACATTCAGAGTAACCAGAAATACACCAGCTGCAAACAGCTGAGTCTCTATTGCAGAGGAGTTGCGCTCATTGCCACAGACCGACTCAGACTGATTGCAGTGTTGCCAATCTGCCTGCATTTATTCATTACACTGCAGTTATTTGCAAGGCTTCACCAATCTGTCTGAGACACCAGGTGACCTGTGCAAAAGTGAAACTAATACAAAGCAAAACAAACTGCAAAACATCAAATTGGGACATGAGCTGCTGTCTTCTGCTTGATGAACTTCAAACCTCTTAATGCTCTTTAAAAGAGGACCGTTATCTTTTGTCATCCAATATTGCCACGGCCAGTGGGTCGAGGCACCAGTACCAAAGGACACCATTTCTTCGAGATGCCAGGGCCTCTGTTAGAACATACATCAACAATACACAGAGCTACTGGGTCTGAAAAGCGAAGCTAATGCATAAGCGCCTTAAACCTGCATCATTTCTAATGGCCAACTAGTTTTATAGAAAACATAATTTTCAGCTTATTGTCAGCTTATTCAGCTTACAATTAACAGGATTTCATCAACCAGTGGGCAAATCACAGCACACTTGGATGAGAATGTTTTGGTAGCTCCAGCAGGTCAAAGCTTTCACTTTTGTTAGATGATATCTCATTAAGAGGACTGGCGCAAAATTTTATTAGCGGTATTGTGGCGGATGAAGCCTGCTGACACTATCGATCTCCTCTAACTGACTATTACACTTCTTTCATTAATTGTTATACAGTAATTAATGTCCAGTAAAAATGACTTCTCTCCATAATGAAAGAAACAAAACAGAAAAGATGAATTGGATTGTTTCTCAATTGAGAAAAAAGTCTCCTCTTCCATTACAAATTGAAAATCCACAGACCTATTTGGTAAATGCTTTGCCCCAAAGCTGAACAACACGGCTGCTTTTCTCTTTCACTGCTTGAAAAGGAGACATTTCAGCGAAACATGCTTTTCTGAGATCAGAGGTAAAGCAGTATGCTCCACTTGGGTGTGAGTGTGCCCATGTTTGGTCTTTGCATGAGTGCATTTGTTGTTTCCTTCATGTTGGAATACACCTGCACCTCTTGGGACCTGAAACTGCTTGCAGTGCAAACATAAGCCAACAATCAGTCTGCGTTTTATGGACTCAATTGCCACTTGTGGCCGCATGGAAATGGCTTAAACCCTGGAGCAGAGCAGGGTTGAAATTCCGGATGAAATAAGGCAGGTATTCCTTCACTGGCGAGCAGCGGCTTTGGGTTTAAGCAACATGGGTCAGATCAATCCCACAAGCTCTCAGGCTGTTGATAAGAACCTAGAAAGAGACTTTTTTGTTCTTCGAGTCAATTCCTCTCGCTGTTTATAGTCCCAACATTTTTCCCACCTTCCCAAAATGGAGGATTTAGTATTCTCCAAGCCAATGCAATGTGCTGACTTGGCTCCCTCTAGAAGGAAGCTGGCAGACAGAGCTAATGGTTAGCAGCAACAGGGTTTCTTTCTCTTTCTCTCTTTCTTCTGGCCTGTCTGGGGTGGCCAAGCAGCTGTCTTCTTAGTGGTGATTCTGTTCAACCCACTGTTGGATGTGGCTGGAGGGCCCAGAGGGATCAATTACCAAGGCCGATACCGACCCGCAACCACAGGGGGTGGGGGTGAGGGGGACATGGTGATGGTGGGGCACTGGGGGATACCTTAAGGCCCAGCTTGAGCTGGATCCACAGAAAGACTGAGAAGAAAAAACAGAAAAGAAGTGATGGAGGGGGCAAAGACAGGATGGGGGGGGGGGGCATCAGCTCTCGCTTACAAGCCCCAGTTGAAAAAGCTTTTTTCATACTCGGCTGAACACTTGCTGTCACTGGCAGAAATACAAATGTGTAAATACCATGCAAGCTTACAGGGAGACACAGACTGGGAGATCATCTAGTGCAAACTGGCCCATTTGTAGTAGGAGATCATTTATGGCAGGATGTCCGCAAACATGTATGCATACAGTATGAATTCACGCACAGAATCCTGACAGTTATAAAATATGCATATAATATATATATATAATATGTGTATGAGCTCATTTGATCAAATATTATGATTTTTTTTTTTTTACTTGAAGAGGCTATAGTAACCACTCTTCCCCACTCCACATCTCGCTGTGTTTTCTCTCCTCTCCTCTCCCCAGTGAAAAAGTCTTGATTACAGTAATCACAGTCTTTCTCTCAGTAGGTGCCACTTCTGCTCATAGCACTCTGCTCAAAGCCTAAATACCCCAATCAGGATTGTCCTAATGGAACATATGATTAAGACTTAGTTAGACATCTGAGGATTTTTAGCCATTCCACTTGTTTTGGACCCGTCTTCCTTTCACTGTTTCCTGCAATGACTGAAATTATGGTGTGTTTTCTCCTTTTCATGATAACAAGAGCTTTTTTTTGTGACTTGCTGTGCAATATTCTCTAGAAAATACTGGCAAAGCAATGTGTTGGATTTTATAACTTGATAGGGAAAAAAAGCTACTTTGGAAGCGAATGTCCTTGTGTATGAACTTAACGGGCACTGAAGAGTTTAACAAGAGCCACTGCTTGACATGAATGACTTAATGATTTACGATGCTTTACGTCTGACTGGCTCAAATCTCTCTCTCTGTCTTTCACTCACACTGCTCTTTTCTTCTCTTGCGCTGCTTTTCTGCCTCTGTTTTGAATCGTTCCTCTTATCAGGCTGTCACAAAAGGCACCAGATAACCTGAGGTGATTTCGCTTTTCTCCTCTAACGGCGCACTCGCTCTGCCTCTTTCCCGCCGAGCTCCCCGCGTCGGCACACGCGGAGAGAGATAGCTCCTTGCGCTGATTCATCTGCCAGTCTAAAATGGTGGAGGGCACGATGCAGAGCATCCTCCTCTCTGGAGAGAGACAGCAGTAAGCCTTTCACTGAGAGAAGAAGGTATGGAATATGACTGCTGGGACTACATATCGTTCTGCTGAAAGAAAGCACCTTGCAAAGGCAGCATTTGACTGCGTTAACTGTGATAAAATGCATGTTCAAACCTTTTAGCATCATAGAGTGTGGAAAGTATTCTGGTATAGTGAAATTAACCCCTCGCTGCTGCTAAAGTGTAAAGTGTGCGACCCCCCAGCCCCCCAAACTTTCTAGGTACCGAGGAAAAATGTAACCAGGATTAGTATCATATGGTGAAACAGTCACATACGGTAAAATGTACCAGTTTAACGAAAAATATTTGATGGCAGAAGCACATCTCAAAAAAGTTGGCACAGGGCCGTGTTTGCCACTGCGCAGCATCCCCTCTTCTTTTAACAGTGGTCTCTAAACATCTGTGCACTGAGGAGAGCAGCTGCTGGACGTCTGGGAGAGGAATGTTGTCCCGTTTTTGTCTGATATAGAATTCTAGCTGCTCAACAGTCCTGAGTCGTCTTTGTTGTATTTTTCTGTTCACGATGTGCCAAATGTTTTCAACAGGTTAAATGTCTGGACTGCAGGCAGGCCAGTTCTTCTACTACAAAGCTGTTGTAATAGATGCAGTATGTCGTTCAGCATTGTCTTGCTAAATTATGCGAGGCCTTCCTTGAAAAACAGATCTTCTGAATGGGATCCACCCCCCGTACCAACAGAGATGCAGGCTTTTGAATTGAGTGCTGATAACAAGTAACAAGCCAGGTGGTCCCCATTTTCCAAAAATGATTTCAAACTTTGAGTCATCTGACCACAGAACAGCTTTTCACTTTGCCTCAGTCCACTGCAAATGAGCTTTAGACCAGAGAAGGTGGGTCATATTCACATATGGCTTCTTTTTTTGCATGGCAGCGCTTTAACCTGTACCTGTGGATGGCATGGTGATCTGTGCTCACAGACAGTGATTTGTGGAAGTGTTCCTGAGCCCATGCAGTGATTTCTATGACAGGGTCATGCTTGCTTTTAATGCAGTGCTGTCTGAGGGCCTGAAGATCACAGGCATCCAGTGTTGATCTTCAGCCTTGTCCTTTGCACACAGAGATTTCTCCAGACTCTCTGAAGCTTTTGATGATATTATGGAATGTAGATGATGACATATTCTAAATCTTCACAAGTTTACGTTAAGGAACATTATTCTATTCCATAATTTGTAGTTTTTTTGCAGATTGATGAACTTCTGCCCATCTTTACTTTTGAGAAACTCTCTAAGATGTTTTTTTTAAATATTCAATCATGTTTCTGACCTGTTACCAAATTAGTTACAAAATTACAGAGTAAAGATTTACACTGGACTTGTATTTTTTGTATTCTCAAGTTTTACTGAACCGTTTTCACACAGGAACTCTGCACAGTATTGGGAGAATGAAGCTGTCCTTTGTCACATGCAGTTCACAACAAGAGAAATACAGTATTTGGGGAAGGTGGGGGGGGGGGGGGCTGCGTGGACAGAGCATGCAGGAAGAAGCACATGACCACACACTAGCTTGCTTTAATTCTCCGCATCTGGACACCACTGAACATCACAGTGAACATCACATGGGCATCACATGGGCATCACATGAGACTGCATTTTTCCATTATTACATTAAAAAATGGAATTAAAATGCTCTAGCAAAATGCATTTTAAGAGTTGTTGAACATTAGCAGACACTGAATGTTGCTATTGTTATTGCAGAGGGATCCAGCGCTTGACAAAGCCTAGGACATGTTTACTGAAAACAGTTTGCAGCGTTTGCTACGGTTTCCAGACATTTTCATAAAATGGAAATGCAATATTGTGCGGCAGGCTTTGAGGTCCCTGTTTTTCCTCCCGTCGGTGGGTGTATCAGACAAATAAGCCAGTCAGCAGGGACGTGTGTTTAAACTCAGCCATATTAAAAAGGCAGTGCACACAATGAACGAGCTAGTCATTTTGCCAGAACAGTAAAACATTTTGTCACATCAGTTATGTTTTAGCAGATCATTCTCAACCAAAGTTTCTGTAAGTGCATATTTATCACCTCACATCCATATGGATATGTTACATATATTGGCAGATGTAATAATATCCTCAGGTAAAAACAGAAAAAAAATAAGGCGATGACGAACATGCGGCTCATCAGCACGGTTGAATAAATCCCCGGGGAGCTTGTTTACAGTCTTAGAGCTTGATATGCTTATTTTGAAGAATCTCATTTTCCGTTAGGTCAGCCCTTCAAAGGAGAAACTTGTCATTTTATCAGCGAGAAACCTGATTCTGAAAATAAATTACATGCTCCAGCGTCACAGCCCTATCTCTGCTTGATATGTGTCCTTTTCAGCTGTGGTTGGAGTGCGCTGCTACTAAAAGTAACCTCCCTCAAAATGTCACTGTCAACAATAAGCTATGCACATATCAGTCTTCATATGCTTCTTCAGGAGCTGGCCTCGGAGAAATCCATACTGTAGTTTTATTGACAGGAACAACTGTGTACTCTCCAAAGCAGGGTCAGACTAAGATAAATGCCTGGAGAGACGGGGATGAGGGGAGGATGAGAGAAAAACCTAGACGTGCAGGCGGGGTGGGGGGGTGGACGCAGCAAAGAAGACAGCAAGCGAAACCGAAAAAAGAGAAAATGCCTGAGAAGCAGTCGAGTGGTGAGAAAACAAGTATGCGAGGAAGTTATTTTTACACTGAAGCACATCAAATGGTGACCGCTGAGATGAGTGACATTCTGTAGGTTGAGGGAGGACGCGCGGCACACAGCTAATCTTTCCTGCAACTCACGCTGCCGTGTTGCCGAGTAAAGTTAGAGAGGAGGTCAGCGGTGTCATCCTGAACAACAATTCCCCTCTGGTTGACAGAGAAAACACAAACTCTCAAACATTTGACCAATACACGCAAACTGCCTTTTGACATTTGTTCAAAATAACCCTTTATGGGGTTATGGGGGCTGACTCAGATTGACTTGGCTTAGTCAAATACCCTGAGGGATATGTCTGTTTGTCTGCATTGATGTTTTTGCACAAACACCTGACAGACAGGTCAGGCATGCTCACTGGACTGTGCACAGCCAACAGTCAACCTTGGGCAATACTGGGGTGGCTGCAGTTTGGGTTTAACCTTGAAAAGCCTTAGGGAAGGGGGCTATTTGTTCAAAGTTAAACAGGGAGGATAGGGAGTAAATGGTTTTGTTTTTATGAGTGATTCCCCTTTGGGACAGCAGATAACAAGAGGTTGTTGTAATTTTTGGCTTGGCAGGATCGACCTTAACCTTTAATGCATTTTGGCAATTTCAGGTCACATGCGATGGCTGTGAAGTAAACATCTTTTAGAGTTTCCTCCACATGCCTGAGTTGGAAGGGAGCGGTCACGGGAGGCCAGTCCTTCCTTAAAATCAATTCATACATTTTAAGAAGATTTTTAAACAATGACCCAAGTCTGCTTGTTGCCGGTTATTATGCTCCTTGACAGTGAAAGCTGCAAGAACCCACTTACACACACACACACACACACACATGCGCGGACTGGCACAGATGAGTGCGCATAGCTGTCCAGCCATTTGACTGGCTGTCACCAGGTTTAAAGTAGCCAATGAAGCAAGCAAGAAATACCTGTCACATCCTGCATATTGTAAGCCGATGAGAGCTACATTGAGTGACATCCCAGGCAGGATAAGAAAAGTACATGTAGGCCAGAG
Organism: Cichlasoma orientale; assembly: GCA_034780415.1. Lineage (NCBI taxonomy): Eukaryota > Metazoa > Chordata > Actinopteri > Cichliformes > Cichlidae > Cichlasoma > Cichlasoma orientale. The sequence goes on from JAVDPK010002144.1 coordinate 430,642, forward strand.
CATGCAGGGCTACCCTTTGCAATAAATTTGGCACACACAGTCACAGATGCGAATATGGAAAACCCACACCATCATCAGCTAGAGCCTGTTAGCATGAATGCACATGCCATTAGCCTTCGATCGTGCTGTGAGCACCAGATTTCCGACACCCCACGCAATATACACACGCTACCTATTTTATCTGACATATATAATAAATGTTTCCATTACAGTGTGTATGTGCGTGCCTGTGTGCACGTGTGTGTAGGATAACCTGCCCAGATAACAAGCTACACTGTAGGTGGAACATGTAACGGCTGTCACCGCAGTCTCCACAACTGGGTTAACGCTCAGGTTTGCGTCTGGGCACAGGGAGACGCATATGACTCACGACACAGAGGAAAAAGTGATAGCGAACCATTCAGCATTTTATATTTTATGCATTCTGTATTTACGTGTTTGTTTTTCAACAGGAAGGAATAAACAAGTTAGTCAGCTGATGACTAAATCATGACAGATGCATTAATGATGCCCCACTGGTCCTCAGTGTTCACGCACTGACATTCACAGATAGGGCAGTTATGTGCATGTGTGTGTGTGTGTGTGTGTGTGTGTGTGTGTGTGTGTGTGTGTGTTGCGTAACGTGTTTCTCAAGTGGGATCTCTTTAATTGCCACAGTATAGGCTCTGCACATACAGGCGGGAGAGCAAAAGTGTTTATGCTTCTTGTAAAGCAGGCGCAGGGGCTGAAAGCAGTGGGAGGACAGTGTTTGCTGGGTAAGGAGGAGAAAGGAGGGGTGGGATAGAGGGTGAAGTGGAGAGGAGGAGACTTGGAGAGCTGGATATAGGGGTGTGGAGGACGGGCGGGTGAATGAAGGGGTGTCATCTTAGCCAACAGAAGCCGTGGCTTCCCATCTGCTGCCATCATTAACAGTAAGAGCGTCCCTAATTTAAGCTAATTGCTGACATCGAGGAAGTAAACAAAGCGCGTACAGTTTGGAGATGAGCTGACGACAAGGAGGGTGAAAAGAAACATTTTCAGGAGGCTGTGAAATGGTGCCACACTGTGCTTTAAGTCTTATCTTGTACACTCTGGAAACAGGTGCTGAAACAGAGCTTGAATGGCTATGCTAAACAGGGCTATATCATTTTTGCCACTATGAGCATATGTAACAAGGATGATAAATGAATTTCTTTGCATTACCTAAGTGAGTTGTTTAGAGCTGCACTAATGAATATTTATATAATATGTACACTATATTATGAATGCTCCATCTATAATACAAAGTAGTGTTGCTTTTTAAGACTATCTGTCTTCCTTCCCTGTAATGTTCTCCTTAGTTTAATGAAGTGGTTCTCAAACTTTTTCCGTCGTGCACCATTTCGCCGGATGAAATCTTTTCATGACCCACGCGGTGGCGAAGTGGCGGCACAGCGGCTCTAAGTACACAGCAGATGGTAACAGTGGAGAGTTTTGGACCTCGATTTGGCACATGGTCAAAAAAATAATTCCAGTTGAATACTATGTTATTATGTGCCTGCTCTGTGTATATACATTACATAGTATGTCATTTACGAGATGATAAAAGTTACTGTATGTATACAGTTTATTGTTTACCTGCCACCTGAAATGGTCAACTATGAAATAATGCTGTTTTATTTTATTTGAAGATATTGTTATTACGTGAGCTAGCAGAATGTGAATGAAGTGTGAAACTGCAAAGATATATTGTGGTATTTTTATGTAAAGTTTATCGATGGTAGACAGTACAAAAGAATCATAAAATAAGGCACTCTTATAAGGAAATTATATATATATA
>JAVDPK010002147.1:4774-15464 GCA_034780415.1 Cichlasoma orientale
ACAGTTAAAAAAAAAACAAAAACAAAAAAAAAAAAAAAAAAAAAAGGTCTCTGCCAGGGTGCTGGAAAAGTGGGTCCATCTGCAGTTTCTGTCCTGGTCGCGGAACGCTGGACCAGCTCTTCATCCTCTCGAGGATCCACTGTTTGAGTGTGCGTGGGAGTTTGCCAGTCTACATGTGTTTTGCAGACTTCGAGAAGGCATTCGACCACACTCCTTGGGTTATCCTGTGGGAGGTACTGCGGGAGTATGGGGTGTCTGGCCCATTGTTGCAGGCCATTCAGTCCTTGTACAACCGCAGCAACAGCTTGGCGGCAATAAGTTGGACTTGTTTCCTGTGGGTGTTGGTGCTGGAGGCGAGGATGAGGGCTCAGATGGGGGTGAAGACTCTGGATGAGGTGACGCAGACGAGGTGGAGATAGTGAGGCAGGTGTCGATGCTGAAGCTGATGCTGAGTAGGCAGAAGGCAGCACAGATGATGGATGAGGAGATGAAGAAGATGATAGAGCAGAAGACTCAGGCAGATGAGGAGCTGGAGCTGAAGACTCAGGTGGCAGGTGAGGTGGGGATGACGATGTGGATGATTTAGATGGTGGAGCAGAAAATACAGACGACTCAAAGGACTCAGAAGATGAGGGTGTGCCTTAGACACAGGTGGCTGACGAGATGATGATTGGGATCTTTGCCCTCCCTAAGAACTCAGTGGATAAATAAGAACTCTGTTTGGCTACATGCAATTTTTTTTTGTTTTGGGGGGGGGGGGGTTTAATCATTTTTGAGTGCCTTTTTTTATGTTACATAAAGACATTTTCTTGCCACTGGTGGGATATGAGGGGTGGAGGAGACTTTGTTCAATGGGTCAGTTTTATATTGTTTTGTTTTTCTCTGATAAATAAATAAATAAAAAGACCTTCATTTAAAAAAAGAAAAAGAAAAGTAAAGAAAGTACACAAATCTCCTACTGAGCGTAACAATGAAGAAAGAGCCCCGAGGCACTCACAGTGTTGCTGATGCGACTGTCTGCTCCAGCCTCCAGCAGCAGGCGTACTGTCTTCTTATGATTCAGAGCAGCTGCCACATGTAGCGGAGTGTCTCCAGCCTGAAGACACACACCAACACACAAAACACAAAACAATGTGTTTTTCAAAACTTCAAAACGCCAATAATGATGCTGCCGGGATTCAAACTGTTTCTGTTTGAGGTACTCTTTGATAAAGGGGTAAAGGTTAACTCATCAAAGAACGCCAAGATGCTCTCTTCTCAAATAAATGCATGGTGCCATGCCATGAGAATAAATGCAATTTGAAAAGAGCATGCCTTGGAGTTCTTTGGGGTGGCTGTGGCTCAAGAGGTAGATCAAGTCATCTACTAATCAGAAGGTTGGTGGTTTGATCCCTGAGTGCTCCAGTCAGCATGTCAAAGCCTCCTTGGGCAGGACACTAAACTCTGGGTTTCTCCTGATGCGTTCATCAGAGTGTGAGTGAGTGTGTAAATGTTAGATATAAAGCACTTAGACGTAGAAAGTATGAATATGAATGTGTGTGTGAATGAATGTGTGTGTGAATGAGACATGCTGTTGGTGGCTGTTTTGGGCAAGACATGAAACTTGGAATGAATTGACCCAGTGAAGATAAAGTACAGTCAATGTAACCAGGCCGTGCGCATCTCTGTAGGAGAATCACTGCCGGTGAGTGCTTATGGGGGGGCAAAGACTCCCTACCAAGGTGTCTCCTTCCTGCTAAAGTTTCTTCTCAGTCTGTGTCCCAGACTATTCAACACTAGTGGATTCGGTGCCTGAATCGATGCCTTCTGGATCGTGACTTGGATTTGAACATTCCTCTGAAACAACCTCTTGAGCCTTTACTGGTTACGGTGCTGGATGGAACCCGACTCCCTGACATCGCCCACTGCACCCAGCCAATAGCACTCTCTCTCTCTCTCTCTCTTTCTCTCTCTCTCTCTCTCTCTCTCTCTCTCTCTCTCAGGTGATTCAGAACAGATTCAACTTTGTGTTTTATACACATTACATCGCTGGGACACCCTTGGTTTTGAAAACACACCCATCAAATAGACTGCTCAAATAACACCATCTCAAGTGCTTTACAATATATAATAAAATGATATTCGCCTGCATCTCTATGCATTAAAATATCATTTAGAACTTTGAGAAGACCTGTTGCAGAGTGCATCTGACAGAACTAGACTGAAACTGATCTAAAATGTTATGAGCAGTTAAAGCGTCTGTTAGCTGTTTGGCCACCAGAGATAAAAGAAAGTTTTGAAATTGGCCTACACATTTGAGTGAACAGTTACAGCAGGAGAAACAGGTGTGACAATATTTCTGACTGTGTCAAATAAAACTCGAGGATTCCCTCAGCTGTTACGGATTAAATTGGAAAAATATGTAGCCCTCACATCTTGCTGTCACAGATGGGGCTGTGTGGTGGAGAGGGGTGGACTCAAATGACGGTGGATAGAAAGAGCTACCTTTTAACAGAAAGGATTTTACAAACATGATTTTTGTATTACTAACAGTTTCATATTAGAGTAACTTGTACCACAAAAAGCCCCAGTTAGTCAGTGACTCACCGAGTTCTTCTGTGACACAGAGCAAAATGCTCCCAGCAAGGTGTGGATCACAGACACATGGTTGTAGCGGGCTGCTACATGTAGACAAGTATCACCTGCCTGCAAAAAAAACCTATAGTGAATAATTTTACAATAGTTACATACTATCAGGGGTGGCTGTAGCTCAGAGGAGGTCACCTACTGGTGAAGGTTGGTGGTTCGATTCCTGGCTGCTCCGGGCCGCATGCCAAAGTATCCTTGGGCAAGATACTGAACCCCAAGTTGCTCTCCGACGCAAGCGTTGGAGTGTGAATGTGTGTGAATGTTAGACAATAAAAGCACTTAGCTTAGATACACATGGAAGTGCTGGTGAATGTGTTGTATAAGCGCTCTGAGTGCTCAGTCAGAGGAGAAAAGTGCCATATAAGAACTGCTCCATTTACCATTTACTGTGGCTTGCAAACGTTTTCATACCCCTTGAACTTTTTCTCACCTTACAGCTAAAATCTTGAATGTATTTTATTGAGATTTTCAGTGATAGACCAACACACAAAGTAGCGCATGATTGGGAAGTGGAACAAAAAGGACACGTAGTTTTCAACATTTTAAACATTTTAGCTCCAAGGAGTGGGTCCCGCCCACGCAGTTACACACCTGCAGTCCCTGATCCGTGTTACTCACCTGGGGGCTACTGGGCTGATTGAGATACCGGCTTTAAAAGACAGAAGCTTTCTGCAAGCCGATGCCCGATTGTCTCATTGCTAGTGGTGTTCATAGCTCGGGTCCTCATAACAAAACCCTGTTTTTTCCACCCCGACTGACCTTTTCCACCAGCAGCAGCCTCAGAGCCACGCAATCGCAGACGCTCACACAGAGGAGTGGGAAAGCAGAGAAAAAGGAGTGTGTGAAAATCCAGCCTCAGCTGCATTATCTGTGGCAAGACTGCTTGTGATTAATAAAGCCTGACTAAACCTTACCACTGTGCTTGTGTCCAGGTTTACCTTCCAGCAAGACAATGACCCTAAACATGCAGCCAGAGCTACAGTGAGATGGTTTAGATCCAATAATATTCATGTGTTAGAATGGCCCAGTCACTGTCCTGACCTAAATCCCACTGAGCATCTGTGGCAAGACATGAAAATTGCTGTTCACAGACGCTTCCATCCAATCTGGCAGAGCTCGAGCTATTTTGCAAAGAAGAATGGGCAAAAATCTCAGTGTCTAAGCGCACAAAGCTGGTAGAGACATACGCAGCTGTGAGCGCAGTGAAATGTGGCTCTGTCGAGCATCGATGTTGGGGTGCTGGATACGTTTGCATGCCACGTTTTTCAGATTTTTATTTGTTATTAAAATTTTGAAAACCATGTATTATTTTTGTTCCACTTCACAATTATGTGATACTTTGTGTGTTAGTCTATGACTGAAAATCTCAATAAAATACATTTAAGTTTGTGGTTGTAAGGTGACGAGATGTGAAAAAGTGTGAGGGCTATGAATACTTTTGCAAGCCAGTGTACACAGGCACAGGTTGTGGCAGAGTACTGAGAAATTTTAAAGTATTTTTGAAAGCATTTTGAAAATGAAATGTTTGCAATCTGTGAGTGAGTTTCACTCTGGGAATCTCTTTAGCATGACTATCTAAACTGGTCAAGCCATGCTTTGGGCTCCTCTCATAATACCACAGTTGACTAACATCTTACTCATTGTAGACCCCTTGTCTGTATCCATTTCAATAACTCTTCAACAGTCTGTAAGGGGATTATACCACCTTTGTGTAAAGTGAGAGTTCAGTGCATTTGTGCACATGGTACAGCAGAAGCAATCTCATTAAATTATTCACAAGCATCAATATTTTTCCTGCTGAAGGAGAGAAGGTCAGCCAGTGTGGGTCTGCTTTGCACAGGTGAGACAGCTGCGATGGCCCAGCTTTACTGTTTGTTACAGAGCAAATATCCTTATGTGGAGCACCGCAGCTGTCAGCAAATTTTATTCAGATTTGTTTGTAAAAGTCAAATATTTTTCTTGACAAGTTTATGTTTTCTGTGTTTCATCTCTTAAATTCAAATTCAAAATTCAAATAATCATCCGTATTAATTATTGTGTATATGGATGTTTACCACAAAGAGTTTGACCTGTAATTTGTAGCATTTAAGATTGGTATTATTTATTGGCAGGAAAGGAAAGGAGCCTATCGCAGATGCCACGGGGCGAGAGGCAGTGTACAGGTCGCCAGTCTGTCAGGGCTAAAACAAAGACAACATCCATTTGCACTCAAACCTTTGGGCAATTTAGAATCACTAATTACACCACAACTCTCAATACAAAATATAGTCTTTTTCTTCTGCTGCCACAGTGACTATTAAATTCCCCAAACTGTCAAATTCCACTTTAAACACTGAGCAGGAACAACCACCAGAGCCTTGCACGGAGACTTACATGGTTTTTGCTGTCAGGCCTGGATCCACCAAGTAGCAGAACCTTGGAGCTCTGAGCGTGACCATTCTGACATGCAAGGTGGAGAGCTGTATTTCCCGCCTGCACACAGGAAGAGAGTGTTCACTTTTGTTGTCACACACTCACACACATGTACATATTTATAGCATCATAATGGTCTTTAAATCTTTTGATCTTTAGTCTGACAACATGTGGCAGGAGTAAGATTTGAGAGGTTCAGAGCAGGTATTACAATTTAAACACTTTGTGAAGGCGGTTTTCACACTTTAAGCTTTTTCTTTATTTTTCTTAACTATAACAATTTTGAATATAAGTTTTGGCTAACACATGTATTTAGTGACGTGGTCCCAAGTAGGTAGAGTAAGTATAGGTTCACCTTGTTTTTGATATGAATGTTGGCTCCAGCCTTTACCAGCAGTTTGACAGATTGACTGAAGCCATGCCAGGATACCTCATGTAGAGCAGTGTTGCCATCCTGACAGAAGACAAAAAGCCACATTAACAACAACCAGACTGATGCATACAACTCAAATCTAAGAGAAGCTTCATTTTATCAAGATTCATGAGAAACCCATGAACTCGTGTTGGTTGTGAGGGAATTAGAAAAGCAGGACTAATGCCGGAACATCTCAGATCTGCAGAGAAACAGAAGCTGCATCAATAGTTGTGTTGCCATTATGTATCCAGCTGTTAACAAAAAGGGCTTCTAGAAGTTAAGTCAAGCCCTAAAGATCAAACATCTTTTTAATTAGGATGTCAAATCATCTTTGGTGAACATTGTTATTCTCAATGCTGGACAACAAAATGGACAAGTGCACATTCTCAGTCAGGACATGAAGAAACTCTTTTACAGAGACCAGAATATTCTCCAAATTCCATCATCAGTAAATTTCAGGCAAACCCAAATAAATCTATGAGTGACAAGGACACACCAAAGGGCTTATTTTTTATTTATTTATTATTATAACTCTGTTGCCTTGGTCAGTTGGCTAATGGTATTAGCCATGGGGCTACGTCCAAACTGCATCCCAGAGACTTCTCAGATGTATTCTTGGTTGTTGTTGACATCTCTCCCTTCACTTAGCAATCTCACATGACATCATACACTGTACTACCACACTGCTGTGCATCCCAGTGATTTTTTTTGTACTGAGTTTTTGTGTTTTGTACTTTGTGCTGTCTACTGATTAAAGTTTTTATAGTTCAGCTTAAAGGTTTTACACTTGCATCTAGAAAAGCAATAAAAAAAATTATGTTTGATATTTTAAACATTCAATTAAGCTTTAATATCAGCTAAAAAGCCCTTTTGATTGACAGACTAATTAGTTGTGGCTGTTGTAGCTCCCAGCAGTCACGCACTGCTATCACCATGCCCATACTTCCTCAAAGTTTCCCATACTTTCTATCGACAGAATGACATCAGATTCATGTTGCTGAGTACAGAAGAGCCTTTAGTAGAATAAAAAGGTTTACAAACTGTTAAGCTAATATTTTACAATATAAAAGGCAAAATACTTCTTTTTTTTAACAGACACTTTTTGTAGTTTTGTCTTTATATATTTAAATGACATTTAAATGACCAATGTATGACTGACGTGCAGATTTTTCAGCTTTAATTCAAAGGTGACTAGTGAGCTCTATGTAAAACCTTACTTTGATTAAATGGTTACATATGCGTAAGACTATTTGAATACATTTGTAAGCAAGTTTGCTACATATCCACTTAGTTTCACAAGTATTACTCACATTAAGACTTTGTAATGATATATAACTAATTACATTTGTCCTATTGGAGGTATTAGAAATAAAGGCCTGCACTGAAAGCAGAATTACCACACTTCTTGTAAATGATTTGAAAGTTTGAACCATTCAGATAAATTTTCACAGAGACCGAGAGCTTCTTTCTTATTGGGTCAAGGTTCAACTGTTTGATATATCTTGTCTGGTTACATTTCAGACGTGTAAGATTTTAAAAATCATCAATTTGTCTTTTTAATAAGCTATGTGCAAAGGTGTCTCTAATTAAATCATTACTTTAAAAGCCTTTATTTGATCAAAGCATCTTAGCTAATCATAGACTGTTATTTAAAAAATTAGCTTTGTGATCATTTTCAGAGACTTGCTTATTTGTAGTTTCTGTCAGGATTTTGATTTCTCTATAGTACACAAACAGCACTATTGAAAGTTACTACCCATTGCCATTTTTACATTTAATCAGGGACTTGAAATTATATAGGGGTATTTTGATAATTCAAGTGCAAAGTTTTTTGTAATTAAAAATTTCCAAAAAGATTTTGCTGTGAAATGTTACAATTAAGTATCAAATTAGCTTCTTGTCTTTTATTTGCTGAACAGTTACAGATTTCTCTTAGATTGCACACATCTACACAGTTACAAACTTACACATGCATGTTGACCCCTACTCACAGTGTAGGGGTCAACATGCATGTGGCTGTATGCAGATCTACACTCTCCATGCTGCTTTTTGTTGCTGGAGGAAAAGTTTTATCCAAAAATACAACCTCACTAAAATATAATTTTCTCTGCAAAACCATGTGGTGATGTTTAATGAAACATCTCCCAGTTATATTTATCTGTGGAGTTAGATGACACAAACAGAGAGTACTTTGTGGTGACTATAGCTCAGGAGGTAGAGTAAGTCACCTACTGATTGGAAGGTTGGTGGTTCAATCCCTGGTTGCTCCAGTCTGCAAAGTACAAAATGTTTAATAATCCACTATTTTACTCCTTGGTGCAGTTGAGGATGCTATGTTGTTCTTTCTTTGTGAATTGTTATGCTTAAATTGTTTGTTGCTGAATTTTGATTTGAAGTTGCGTTAACTAATCGAGTTGTTGGAATTTGCAGGGGGAAAAGTTTGGCAAACATTAGAGATGTTTTTTCCCTTTTGTCTGCAGGAAAGAGGAAGGCTCATTTCACACTGGATCACAAGAGGTTACAAAAAAGTCACTGTAATGCAAAATGATGTGTGTTAGTGAACAAAAAGCAGTAGAAGAGGAAAAGCGGCAATCCCTCATTTTAATCCTCTTACAGCTAAGAAAAAGCTATTTTAGAGGATTATTTTGATGCTAGCAGTCTCAAAAAATTTTCTGCCCATTATTCTCTCTAAGAGGACAATGGGCTCTTAGAGAGTTCACACCCTGGACACTGAAAGGGAGTGATGGGGGTTGAAAACTGTGGTCTGTGGGAACTAGGAAAACTGTTTGCATGGCCGCTCATTAGGGCACTCAACCCAGTCTTGGGTTGAATGCTAATGACATGTTACTCGCTCTTATCTGCATGTGCAGCTTTTGCACCTATAAATAAATAAATACTGCAGTATTAGGTTGGACACTTTTTTGCAGGACATGTATCTGTTGCATTGGGCCCCTTTCACAGCAGAGAAGAGTATTAAAATGAATCACACAAAGGTGATATACTAAGATTAGCAGCAGACAACTTGTAGTTGTAAACACAGGGCCAAAACTTTGGGTCCTAACCCTTCAGTACTTTTTCAAAATCCTCACCCTAAATGTTTAGAACAGAGCACCACATATTTCTGGTATAGATCTACACACACACACACACACACACACACACACACACACACACACACACACACACACACACACACACACACACACACATTATTGCTGTGCAATCCCAGTGCTCTCTTTTGGACGTGCCCTTTTTTATGGTGAATGGTATATGGACTGGTTCTTATATAAAGCTTTTCTACTTGAGCACGCAAAATACTACATGCTACGTATTTGAGTACTGCGTGCCCCATACCCGCATTCACACAAGCACTATTTTGTAGACCTAAATGCTTTCCTAACATTCACACTCCAATGAACACATGAGAGAGCAGCTTGTGGTTCACTATCTTGCCCAAGGATACTTTGGCATGCAGACTGGAGCAGCCAGGAATTGAACTACCAACCATCTGATTAGTAGATAACATGCACTAACTCCTGAGCTACAGCCACCAAATACAGCACGCATCTAAAATGGGCCGTTCTCTGACAGGACCCAGCAATAATCAATTGCATCATGTTTAAATGTTACTTTTTGCATGAAAACATTTACAGTTTTAACCAGTTTGGTTAAATAATTGATTTATTCTTTCACATTCAGAAACATTAATCACCAATAACCACAGAGTGCAAGCATCACCTTCTGTTTTCTGTTTTAGTTGCTCGGTGTGCACAACCTCTACTTTATTTGATGCAAGCAAATTTCTACATTAGTTTTACAGAAATGTTCAGTGGCTGTACACATGCAATACATGCATAGCTAGTAAGACTGACAACAGTCAGGGTTCTAGCTAGCGGTTGCCTGCTAGCATCTTTCAGCCTGCTGTTATGTAAGTAAGTAAATAAGTAAAGGTTATTTATAAAGTGCTTTACAATATATAATAAAATGTAACATTTAAAATGGTATAAATAGATAAAATTAAATAAAAGCCAGCCTGCACATGTGGGTCTTCAGTTTCTTTTTAAAGGTATCAACAGAATCCACAGATCTTAAATCCAGTGGAAGTGACTTCCACAACTTGGGGGCCACAACCTCAAAAGCAAAGTCACCTTTTGTCCTTAACCTGGATCTAGGTCCAGCCAACAAGCACTGTTCAGCAGACCTCTAGAGATGTGCTGGATTGTTTCAGGGCCAATGCTGCACAGCCTACACCTAGGGTCTTGCCTGGTGCGGTAGACCTCAGCCTCTACCAATTTTGTGCTTAGAGCTTGTTCCTGTGCTGCCGTGATTAATGCCTCTGGATTGCAGTTGAAAGTAATCTTTTGTAAAAGACCAGCTGTAATTAAGTTCAAGGTAAGGGCTTTATTAAATCAGTCATAAATCTGAACTCCCTGTACCTTGTCCTGTCTGTCCAGTGCGCAGCTTTCCTGGATCAGAGCATTGATAACATCGCTGTTTCCCACCACAGCTGCTCTGTGCAATGCCGTCTGTTCCCCCTACCAACAGAAGTATAAACACACAGTACTTACTAATGATACATGATAAAATACACTGAAAAACAGGACAACAACACTGTAGATCCACTGCAAAGTCTGTGAAAATCTTGCAACCCCAATTTGACATTCTTGCAATGACTCACACATCTCATGTAAATCTTTTGTTTGATTTTTGTTCAAATAAATAGGAACAAATTTGATTTTAAAATGGCAATACAAGATTTTCATCACAGTTGAAGGACCTGCGTAAATGTAACAACTGACATGCAACTCGGACGCACATGAGTGGAAGAGGATGGATGGATGGAGACAAAGCACAACACATTTATGCTATGAAAACTATGCAACTGGATTGGAAGACATACACAGCTCCACACTTTGAAAATGAGCAGCTTACCGAATCATTTACTGGCTGCTCATATTACACATGGCCAAAGTTTCAGATAAAGAGTCAGCTTAAATACAAATAATCCCTGGAAACCAAAAGCTCAGGTAGCTCTAAACAATTGTTTTTGGACAATTTTTCTACTCTAAAAAGAGATAACATGGCCATCTCAGGCACACGGGGCTGTGAGCCCCATGTACCTGCTGCTGCTGTTTGTGAGAGGAATCCAATCAGAAGAAAACAGCGTCGCCAGTTTATTGACTTTGTTGCTACAGTAGATTTAGCAGATTTTTAGACCACCCTAGCGCCGGGGGG
>JAVDPK010002148.1:0-14402 GCA_034780415.1 Cichlasoma orientale
CCCGGGGGGGGCCGCCGCCCGGCAGAGGAACGACTGCAGTGCGGTGGGAGCAGTATACACAGCAGCACAACACATTAACAGAAACACTAGTGAACAAATGAGTTCATGGAGTAGCACAATTACTACACAGATAAGGAGTAACATCCACAGTAGTTCATGGAGTGTCATATTTGGTTTAACCTTTGTTAGAGCTCACTGACTCAGAGATATCAATAATCAAATCATGTCAATCATCAACAATGCAAGGGTTGCTACTAAAGCGGAAAAGAATGTATTTCTTATCTTTGGTCATTAACGCTTTGATCAAACATGAGGATGAATTCTTTGACAAAAATAAAAAAAAAACTTTTAATTTGGACAGTCCATGTTTCCTCTGCAGGAAATTAATTAAGATGATTTTTTGTCATCCGGGCTTATTTATTCACAAATTTGTTATAAATTAACTAGAAGAAAATTAACAGAATTCACTATCATGAAATATTGCCACATCCCTCATAAAGTACGGTATCTCCCTGTGTTTTGTCTGAATATCACTCCTTTGTGCCAAAACTAGAATGTCTGTTGGCTTTGTTGTTTTGATGTCAGCAGCAGTACCATCTCAAATTGCTAGTTTAATGCTACTTTCGGAATGCCGCGCAGCGGAATATCCAGTTAAAAGTGAATTCTGCCACAAATAAGGGGCTGTCTGTTGTACAACGATAATTCATAATTATATGCAAACTCCCCGGGGGTAATTTCTTACATTAGAAATTAAAACATCTCCAGTGAATGTTTGCTTGTCCAAATAGGATGTGAGTGCCTTCCTGAACAAAAACCCTCCAGGTATTTAAGCTGATCTCATTTTTCCAGCTTCACTCCGCTCATAAAGCGCCGTGCATTTGCATTTCTGTGAGAAAACCAAGTGGTTTTGTCACTAATTATAGTCTCCAAGTTTGAGTGTGCATATTGCAGTATTATAACATATTCTTTAAAGAGGACTCATCATCATCATTATCAAGGCAAACTGGCAACAGGTCCCTTGGTACCCGAAAACAATAAAAGACTGAGACTTCTTCTGTCAGATGTGAGGGATTAATAGAATTTTTAATAAGTTGTGATCAAAACAATTAAATCTGACTCTTCTCACTGACAATCAAATGCAGTTTAACAAAAGAGTAATCTCTGCTTGTTACATCTGAATCATTTTTAGAGACCTGATGAAATTGTGTGAGGAGAAAATAGTACTTGTACCTATTGTACTTGTAAAAAAAAAAAGGTGCTCGAATTGTTCACCAGAAATTCTGCTTCTGGACATGATAGCATTATGAAACTGCTGCAGATTCTAGAACCTAAAGGTATTCTTATCCTGATGGAAGATCATTAGAAAGTGGGCACACTGTGGTCATAAAGGGGTGCACATGGTCAGGAGCAATACTTACGTAGGCTGTGGCATTTATGGGCAAGCAGGAGGAACCTTGGGGGACAGCTGAACCTAACTAAGAAAATGAGAGAAGGGATGTAAAACTAAATACAAAGCACAAGAGACAAAAGACTAACAAATCGAAACAGGAAGTACCTAAACCTGGGAACAGAAACAGACTTGACACAGAGAACAGAGGAGGACAGGAAAAAACAGTTCAGGGAATTAACTATAATTACAAATTAGAAAAGGAGACAGAACCAAGACAGATAATGAAACCATGAAGAGAAATAAACTAGACTACAAACTCACAATGGTCAGAACTAAGAACAAGCTAAGCAGAAAGATGCAATGGTGAAAATCAAAAGCATGAGCAAAGAAACAAACTGAAGACCAAAAAACACAAAACACTGAGCAAAAGACTCGGGACTGTGGCACTAACACCAGCAGCAGCCTTTGATGATGTTTATGACAAATTCTGACACTACCCTCCAAATGTTTATGTAAAAATCACAACTCATCACACCAGACAGCATTTTTTCTAATCTTCTGTTGTCCAGTTTTTGTGAGCCCGTCCGAACTGTGACCTTTCTGTTTCCTGTTTCCTGCTCTGAGGAGTGGTACCCAGTGTGGTCTTCTGCTGCTGTGGCCCATTGGCTACAAGGATCACTGTGGTGTGTGTTCACATGTTCTTCTGCATACCTTGGTTGTAATAAGTGGTTATTTGAGCTACTTTCCCATAACCTTGAAGTAGTCTGGCCATTCTCCTCTGACCTCTGGCATCAAAAGGACATTTTTGCCCGGAGAACTGCTGCGTACTGAATATTTGTGGCAAGGTATGGCAGGATATTCAATTCAATTCAATTCAACTGTATTTATATAGCACCAAATCACAACAGTTGCCTCAAGGTAAAGACCCTACAATAATTACAGAGAAAACCCAACAATCAAAACAACCCCCTGTGAGCAAGCACTTGGCAACAGTGGGAAGGAAAAACTCTCTTTTATCAGGAAGGAACCTCCGGCAGAACCAGGCTCAGGCTCGTCTGCCACGACCGGTTGGAGGTGAGGGGAAGGAGACATGGAGATATGGACCTAAATGCAGGACTCGGGAGGCTGACATCAACTCAAAAGGCAGCGTTATTGCTGAGCTCTCTCACAAAATACCAAAAACAGGGAGAAACGTAACAGGGGGAAATAATCCAAAGAACTCGGTCTCTCAGGGAAACATGAAACAAGGAAACACACTGCCTAGAGGGAAAACTCGACAAAGGACAAAAGAAGATGCAGACAATAAATATACACCAGGTAACGAGGGAAGAGGAAACAGGTGGAAGCACAGGCAACACAAATCACAGGGAACGAGATAAGGGAAGCAGAACTAAACATAAACATGAGAGACAAACGAGAGAGAGAAAAGAAAACAGCAAATAACTGGACGTGGAAATAGGAATGCAGACTCGACACTGAAAGCAGGTAGACAGGAACACTGAGGGAATATAATAAACACAGTAACACAAGGTAAACACTCACACCAAAACACTAAGGGAATACACAAAGGTGAAAATGAGCAAATTAAGAAACAAAGTGAAGATATTTAACAATAACAGAACTTGAAAGATCAAAAAAATAAAACAGTGGGCAACGGACCCATGGACCATAACAATGTGCTCTTTTTATTGCTCTTTAATCTGTAAAGTCCAGAAATGTTTGTGCAGGAATATCACTGCAGATCAGCAGTTTCTGAAATACTCAGAGCAGCCTGCCTGGCACCAACAATAACATATCACGTTCAAAGTCACGTCCATCACCTTTCTTACCTATCCTGATGCTCAGTTTGAACTTCAGCAGGTCATCTTGACCATGTCTGCATAAAGACAATTGCTGCCATGTGAATGGCTGATTAGATATTTCCTTTAACAGGCAGTGGAACACGTACCTAATTAAGTGGCCAGTGAGTGTATATATTGTACTTTGCACTACACAACATTTATTTTAATGCTTTAGTTATTTATTATTTTCCAGATTTTTAACTAACAATCTTCTAATGTGTGATGCATGTGTAACCAGATTTAACTAGTAGTGATTAGTTATCTTCACTTGCAACATAAAAGTTATATAAACATTAGTAAATAAATAAATATGATACAATAATATAATCTATATGATTCTGAAAAGGCCCATTCTGCATGATTATCTTTAGTGTGTGAAAAATAAAAACATTAAAGAAAATGTTTCCCATACACCTAAATGTGATGCCACTACTGAACAATAAATTAGATAGATAGATAGATAGATAGATAGATAGATAGATAGATAGATAGATAGATAGATAGATAGATAGATAGATAGATAGAACTGAAATGTTGTTCCCTCCTCGGGCTTTTAATGTGATCAGAAAATAAGTCAGCAAACACCCTATTAAATTGCTCTCACATGCAAAAAAATGTCTTGTGTCATCGTTTATCGTAATTTTCCCGCTGTATGCACCAGGGGGAGGAGAGCAGGAGAATGCATGGCGTGCAGGGGTGGGAGGGAGGAAGGGAGTCCACCAGACCAGCGAGGGCGAGGGGAGGGATTTGAGCTAGAAATGCAGTATAGAGCGATTCTCCAAACTCTGCTGCGCACGTTCGAAGGACTACGCACCCGCTTCCCGCCGGCTCCAACGCAAAGCCGCGACGCGCTAACGATGTTGTGAATGAGGGGATGAGTGACGTCAGCGGCCGAATGTCAACAATGTAGAGACTGAGAGTAGGCGTTCCAGTCGAGTGTAACAAACAGCAGAGAAGGAGCGGCACGCCGTGCGAGATCACCACGCACACACACGCGCGCGCGCACACGTACACAACAAACCGTAAAATCACAGACGCTCTGTGTGTGTTTTAAATTATCATTCCTGTAAGTGAGAAATAACCGAGTTGCGGCGACGAGAGAAGTCACCCATCTGCATCCAGGAGGCTTTGAGGAAACGACAAACCGAGTCATCATGTGAAAGAACTTATGTGGGAAACGAACAAAAGGGCTGGAGTGCGAGCGGAACAGAACGGAAAAGGTGAGCTGGCGTGCACGTCTTTTCTCCCTCTCTGACCGCTCTTTTCTCTCTCTCTCTCTCTCTCCCTCTCCCCCTCTCTCTCTCTAGCTGTTCTTTTTGTCAGCTTTCAGGCTCGGTCTATTGTTGATGCTCTCGTAACCGAGACGCAAACTTGGTTAAGTGGCGCAGTGGTGGTGGGCTACAGCCAGCACAGCGCCCGCTGAGACGCATAAAAAATCCAATCAATAGGAAAAAAGCAAAAGAACCGCACGCAAGAATCTTGAAAGCCCGGCGCGTGGTACGAATATTGAAGCCTGTAATGTGATGGGGTGTGAACGCGGGTTCAGGAGTGAAACACAACTGTACCGCATCCTGTTATGCTTTGAGTCAGTGCTCTCTGTGCGCTCCTCTGTACTCCTTTTTTTTTTCTTTCTCTTTTTTTTTAAAAAATTGAATATAGCAGAGTAGTCGCTGACGATCCCTCAGGAGGGTCAGTCGTGCCGTTGCTAAGATCACGGAGACGCTCCAAAGACACGAGCTGCCACATGCAGAGTCATTAAACACCTCCCTCACTCAATACATGTGCATCCAGTTCTTGTGGAGCTCATTAGTACTATCACTATTACAATACAGTTTCTTTTCCTCAGTCTGAAATAAGCGCCGCTTCTCATTAATCCGCATAAAAAAAATCTAAATATTAGCCATGCAAGAACAAGCCGCGTTTGTTCCAGCAGCCAATAGAATGATCTCAGCGTCTCGCTTGTCTTTGAACCCATATTTCACTATTATTAACTCCTTGTGTTAGAAAAAAGAGTAACTCTGTCACCGTGTTGGAGAATATAAAATACGCATTTTTAAATCGTCACAAAAGAAAAGACAAACTGCGCCTTTATGCGCGGAGCTGCATTGTCATGTAAATGGATGCTGCAGCAGTGACTTAGTCGTAAGTCAGTGATGTGCTGAGATGCACGTTGGTCGATAAAACGGGGCGATTTTTATGGAGAATCTTTTTTATGAGATCATGGATAAAAATCTATGAACCATATAGTCTGGTGCCACGTGCTGCCACGCATTATTATCTTAAAGAGATATATAATAGATATATATATATAGATATTGCTCGTTTTTGTTTACAGTGAGGTTAGTTTGCTTCATCTCGGCGACTGCAGGCACCCACGTTTGCATTGTTTGCCCCCGTCGTTAAAGAGACGCGCGTGTGCATACTGTGCAGGCAGGCAGCGCTTTTTCTTAATAGCGTTTATTTCGTCATGTCTATTGTTTGATGGCCATGTGTTTGCCTCGGCGGTGGGGGAGCCTGAAATCATAACGGAGCGGAGTGATGCTGCTATTAATACGGTGATACAGCATTTCGAGGAGGCATGTCGCCCTCTTTGTCTGATAGTGCTGATGCAGAGCAAGCGGTGGAAGGACCGCATCACTGTCCCCCATCCATTCTGCTCAAGCACCTCTGACATGATGTGTCATTTATTCCTTTGAAACGCCCGAAACGGTGTAACTGTGCGCAGCGGCGACGGGGATAGGTTTAAGCTGTGCAGAGAGCAGGTGCAGGGGTAGTAGGATCTATCTCATTGGTGGTGTAAAGGCAGCTGACACATTTTCACTGACAACGCTCTGCTTTGGGGACACGTGCACGGCGGTAGCACTCATGCGCAGTTTTACGCACGGAACCTTTTGTTCTCTACAGTAGCCCCCTGCCTTGCTTTTCTAATACATGGCAATCCTCTGTGTAATGTGAGGAGGGGAGGGGGTGGGGTCCGTACTGTAAACCGCACCGTGACTTTGTCAAGCTTAAATGCCTCTTCATTCAGGCTGCAAGATAAGGCTTTAGTTCCTTTACCGATCAGCAGAAACAAGAAAAGTGAATTAAAAAAAAAAGACAGAAAAAAAACAATTTTATAAATACGTGTAGTCGCACTCTGTTTAAGCATATTCAGTTTAATAGGTCAGTGGTGATGTCATCAATCAACAAAGATTACTGCAGTAAAAGTTCCAGCTGAGGTTTGTTCTCTGACCAGCATTTATTGTTGTGGATTTGTAAACTGGTGACTCTGCTATTACATTCTTCCAGTAAACACGAGACACTTTATGAAAAACTACATTCTAGAACGACATCTATGAGAGAAATCCACAGCGGTAAAAGCATAACTTCAGGGAAATAACTTTATAAAAGCTTATGCTGCCAGATTTTTACATTTCTTTTTCGTTTTGTTTTGTAATCAGATTTAGCTGGTGATTCTGTATTTGTAGTTTTTATGTCCCAGTGACTGCCCACAGGAGTTTTAGGGGAGCTGCAAAGTGGCTGAACTTGCAAAAGCGTACATTTATTTTCCATATATAAAGATGTCTTACTTACATTGGGTGTAAATAACAGATCAGAGCAGTGGTGCAGTCACAATAGATCGGGGTGATCACAATAATGCATATCAAATGTCTGCAACAAAACCAAATCATAGTGACTGCAGTGAAAAACTGCAATTGTCCTCATTTTGGCGGAAGCGTTACGTGAAATTCCAATTGTGTAATCACACTATGATTCCAGTGAACAACAGAAAAATAAGAATATTGAATTATTGCACAGTTATTGCGTCACATGTTTTGGTTTTGGCTCTCTCTTCTGCCCCCTTTATTGCCAAAGAAAACTGCAGCTTGAAAGGCAAACGAGTGCACAGAGCTGCAGCTTGTAACTGCGAGCCCTGTTGGTACCTGCTATAATTGTGCAGGTAATATATAAACAGCCATCCATCCATCTATCCATCTTCCTCCACTTATAAACGTTGTTATTACATTATATGATGTGTTTTTTAATGAGAACAAAAAGTGCAAACTAAATCATCTGTTCAGTATTTCAGTACATTTGATGAGATGTAATTTGTGAGAAAAGGTTACGTGCTTTACTGTACTCTTTATTTCCATCAAATTTTGTATCTAATCTAAAAGGATTTGAAAGAATAATTAGATAGTGAGCAGTGTTTATCTGCTGTGTCACTGCAATTTTGTACTTGTTAAATGTTATGAGAAAGTGTGATGAACGGCTAAAAGAACGCTGTGAGGTCAAAGACACCCCTGATAACAAAGTGAAGTTAAACCTCACTCTGTGTTTGGGAGACAACGAAAAGAACTTTCTTGGAAAAATGTAAATGCTGTTAGATTGTTTTGTTGCCTGATTGTATTTGTGACAGCACGGAGTAAGGGTTTGACGCTCCTGACTTTGTGTGTTTGCTCAGCCCTCTGGCTCTCCCAGAGAGAGGTAGTTTGGGAATTCAACCTACACAGCGGTACAGAGACACACTTGCATGTAGTCTCTTCAGAAAGCCAACAACATTTATCCTAGTGTCGATGACGCTGTTTGTAGGTAGAACTGTGACTGAGTGAAAAGCTGGGTTTCACAGAAAAGGAAATGAGTTCTTCTAAAAGAGGAAGAAGTGCTAAAAACATCAAGCATCAAAAAAATGTGTATGAGAAGGCAGACAGTGGCTCGCAGCCGACAGTTTTCTTTGCTTTTAACACTTAGTTTTACTTCACATCATAAAAGTTCTTTGCATATTATGACTTCTCAAAACAGGGGCTAAGGACCATCATCAGCACAAATGTGATATCATATCATAGCTACACTACAGCATGTAGATATGGGTTCGCAAAGCTCTGCATATCACCTGCATATGACCATCAGCCCACTACAATGGCAGGTGATTTAGGGATCAGGAGTAGTGGCAGGAAAACTCGGCCCTCAAAGGGTTAAAGAGTTCACTGTAATTTTGGAATAAAGATTCCTTTCTTTCCTGTGCACGAAATGCAGAATAAATGACAACAAAAACAAATAAAAAGCAAACAGAAGGACGTTGGTGTCAGCTGTTGGCTACATTGTTATTTTACACTTTGGTGCACAATAACAACTGGTACATGCCTAATACCCACCATAGTAGAATATTAAATATATTCTACTATGTTTAATTGAACAATTTAATTAATTTGCCATAACCCCCAAACTGCTAGAAAAATGGGAGCAACCATCCTGTTTGAGGTCTACACCTTTGTGCAAGCCTTTTTTGGTGAAAGCTGCCAGATTTGTTTTGGACTTTTGAACTCCTTCCTTCTTTTTGTCACTGTATGCATCCAGATAAAGGATGCGAGCCCCCCCCCCCCCCCTGAAATCCATTCAAACACACACATAGGTGATACACAGGACCATCTCACTGCTATTATATAATGTGAAACTCCGAAGCTGAACTTGGCTTCATCAGAACATCTCAGTGTGAATGAAACTGTTTTGGGAATCTGCACATACCGAATCCCCCTGCCACAGCTGAAATCCCACACGGCAACAAGATCGCCTTATGTGATCATGCCCCCCCAAACAACCCCCTCCCCTTGTTCAGACTAAAACATCCAGGGCTAGCTCCTCCTTGTTTCTGCTGAGCCACATGTAATCATGCATGAAGCTAATTAAAATGCTGATGACTGGAGAAGCTGCTTGTGTTCTAAATGAACCAAGCAGTTTTGGGTTAATGATTCATGAAATTCCAGCTGGAGAAGGAGGTGATGGAGTGATCGTTCACTGTGATCGCAATCGCAATGCCAACAGCCTGTTTAGGTGGATCATTTCTGATTTATGTAAAGGAAAAAGCAGATAGTTTATGCTGTGGGTCTCACATCCCTCTCATAGATTTTCTGCTCTCGCTGCATCTTTAAAGGCTTCTTTGCACCACTGTGGATATCTGAGTAGCCCCCACAGTTCAGCTCAATATCCCAAGTCAGTGCCTTGTCTAGAAAAAAGAAAAAAAAACGTGTTCCCACAGCTCTCCCACATCAGCACAAAAGCATATTTGACTGGGCATCTGCCAGTGTGCGGCATAGATGGAGGAGCACTGCTGGGAGAAATCTCTGATCCTGCACATTACACCAAGAGCTATTGTTTCCCCTCTCCCTTTCTCTCAGTTGTGATCCCTTCTTTCCCTCTGTTATGTCGTGGCTGCTCATTCTTCTTCTTCTCATTTTCCCGCCTTTCACGGCAGTGATGTGCACTGGTGTTCTCATCACTTGTGTGAAATCAGATTGCATTATCCAGACAGAGCCAGCTGCCATCAGTCTGCGGCTGCAGAGTCAGTGCCTGTCTGTGTGTTTGACTCTTGCCAAGAAGCTATCAAAACCAAACCACCACAAGCAAATTTCTGACTGTTTTCATTTGTGTTTGTGCGATTGTGTGCCTGTAAGAAATTACGGAGACATGTAAATCACCCTCATAGCTGCGTCAAACCTATTTCTCTGCCCCGACTGGAGAACTTCACCTTCCGAACTCTCAGTGAAAACTCTTTGGAAACTCGTACTTTGGTCAGGAAGTTCAGAACTTTGTAAAACCTGCTACATTTTAATCTGAGACAACTGGAATTAAATCAAGGGAAAGGAGGGCGGTTTAGTAGTTTAGAAGAATGTAAAGTGGCATTCAGCGGATAAAAAGAAATCCATCCATCCATTTTTTTCTGCTGATCCAATTCTGAACTGTTTATATTAGATCAGTGCGGCACTATTGTTACTGGCACAGCTGGCTCATCACACTGAGGACACTGGGCTGGAAGCAGCTTCACAGAAAACCCTCAAGTGTTTGGAACAAGGGTGGGAAATTAGCCTGAACACAGTGACATGGCTTTAATATAAAGTTTCAGATTTCTGGCACAAAAGAATTATTTGTTATTGAATAGCAGATCAGCTGATTTTGACATTCATCAATGGCTAAAATAAGTTTGCATTTTTAAATAAATTCTGACTTCTCTGTTAGAATTTTATAATCCATCCATTTCCAGGGTCTCAGGGAGGCTGGAGCCTATCCCAGCTGGCACAGGTCGAGGGGAAGGGTACTTCCTGGACAAGCTGATTTTTCCAGTTGACCTGATTCTGTGAATCTCTACTTACACAAGTTTTAAAATTCAGAAACCAATATGAGAAAAAGGCTTTTTTCCCCCCTTGTCATACTGTATTAATTGAAGAAAGCCAGATTTAGACAGAACGCTACAAATGACCACATCAGCTTTTTCTTCAAAGTCTGATTTTATTGTTGATCAGTTTAAGTTTGAATTCCCACTCAATATTACTAATATTAAAATTGTAAAAAGAAGATTTTGAACTCTGAACTCTCGTTCTGTCACGGATCTAAACATAAACTGAGATCAAACTGAGATCGAATGTATTCTGACCTAACGTATGAATTTGATTGCATAAATCTTTTGTTTAATTGAATACACGTTTTTTGCTGATTGCTGGTATTATTTTTCAAATTGAATCTCGATTGTGGAAATTTTTATCCTTCTTTCGAATATCACATGGTTTCAGCTATGGAATCTTTTTCGGTGATATGTAGAACATTCTGAAAAAAGTTACAGAAATATTAAGTCTGAGGTTTCTTTCTGCCTTTTCCTTTATTGAATTGCAGTTCCTGGTTCTGCACGTTTGTTAAAAATCCTTCCTCTGTGGAGTCTCCCGTACATTTGCTAGATTTGCTGCTCTCGTGTAGAGACTTCACTTGCGACGCCTGTGAGAGCACCTGTAGTTTGTTAAAAATAGCGACGTGACACAATTGACGCATTCTCGTGTACGCACACACATAACCAGTGCTGTGTGAAACACACGCCTCCACATTTAAACAAGTTCTTTGATGAAGCTTTTGCATGCTGTTTGAATTCCACTGACTTGTGTGTGGTCTTTGTTTTATTTTTTCCAAGCGTCACTAAATGTGAATGACATGTGCACTACGGTGTTTCTTCCCCTGGGCCCACTAGGAAAATGGCAACTAGAGCGCCTCATCGAGCGCTTTCTCAGTGTCTAGATATTCACCTTGGTAACAATAATGGAGCCTTTATCACTGCATCTAGCAACAGTAGGCCAGCTCCCCCATATAATAATGCTGGATTTTCTTAGAGTTGCTTAGGTTATTCATAGTAAGCGCTGTTGTCTGTGTGGTCCACAGAGCCCATCCCCCTGCTGCCACCATAGAAATGCTATGCATACTGTATCGCATTAGACCAGTTTGTGGTGAAAACGAGGCATTGTAAACAGAGAGTGTCTCTGGGGTTAGGCATCCTCCTGGGGAACACTGATGTACACAAGTGGTCTCAATTTAAAGTCCTCGGCTGTTTTTTTCTCTGGAGCTGCTGAGTCACATGTGACATGTGTCTTTACTGTTAAACTTTAAACTCATTAGGACGCCCATGGTGCATCAAGAAGGTGTACGGATGAATTGTTTTGTAGCTGTTCTTGAACTCTGGTCACATAATGTTCATTAGCACATGGATTTTGTTTCCAAACTCAAGAACGAGCTTTAAAATTCCACCTTTAAACCGTAAAAATGTCTCAGGGACGATAAAAATGGCAGTGAAAGTCTAGTGGGGAGTACAGATGATGTGATATACCTGACTGTTCCAGAATAGCTGCTGCAGTTACAGGTAAGATTGCTTATCCAGAATCAACTTTGGAATTTCTTAATATTTCTTAATTATTAGCAATACCTTGTAGATGTAAGAAAATATAGTTTTCCAAAGGATAACAGTGATTCAGGAACAGACATGCTGCATTTACTGTAAGAGAAAAATCAGATAACACTTTTTAATTTCATTTTAAATATAAAGGAAAGCCTTGAAAGACTATTTTTCTTCAATCACTAAAATCTTACTGAGGCTCACCTATTTGAGCCTGAAATAAAGTCCAAATTATTACATTTATTATCAATCAATATTCCACCAAATTGAGACATTAAACTGCTAAATAATAATGCACATAGAGGCTGACAGAAAAAGATGAAAATGAATTAGTTAATTAGGATTATACAGTTATTTTTTTCAGCACATTAAAACGTCATTGGTTTGCTTTTATAAATACTCCAATCAATCTAAACCACAAGAGTCGCCTCTAATTTACTGAAAACCCGACTGCTTTTTTCAGTTCTACATGTAGCCATCAGTCCTGAATCTGAGGTATCGGCTGTTGACCACAAACACTTGTGCTTCTAAATATAAAGATGTCTCAGTGAAGGACATTAGAATGAGACGTGCTGGTTTTGGCTGGTTGTTCCTGCTCCTGCACTAGCAGAAGAATGCTGCTGCTGTGTGCTTCTTCATCTGAAGCCTGAGGTCATGTAGTTGTGTGTAGCACCCTTTTATTCTGCACGCTGACATCACAGGTTACGCTGGAACAGTGGAAAAACTTGCCGGTTTTTCCTTCTGCTGAGTTATTGGTGTAAAGTTATTATACTGAATGAATATAATAGTTCCTGATAAATACCTACTGCAGGACTGAGTGGGAATAATAGTGTGATATAAATGTGATAAACAAAAAGGACCTTAGGCTACATGTAAATAATTACTGTACAGTACAGCAATACAGTACAATTCAGTTCAATATTGTATATACATTTTCTCGGTATTATTATTATTATTATTATTATTATTATTATTATTATTATTATTAATCAGTAAATATGTAGCCATTTGATGCAAAGCAAAATAAAAAATATCTGTCAGCTGACCCAAATGCTATGAAGCCATATAGGAAATATTGTTGAGTATTTCTGCTCATACAGCTTAAGGATTCTGTGTTTGTATCACAACTGAAATTTACCTGCAACTTTCAAATCATTAGCAATGCAATTTAATGTAACTGAAAACTGCTGCCAACAAATTTACTCAGTTGCAGTTATTATTATTAATTTCTGGCCATTCTTAATAGAATTGTAATAACTCAATAGAATTATAACAAGTTCTCAGTATTATTGGCTATGAACATAAGTCTTAAACAGGACAGGAGAAGATTTTTGCACAAGCTTTTGGTGTTACTTTATGAAGCTGTGCAATCTTATACAGGAACAACAATAATAACAACAATAATATCAAGACTTAAAAATAAGAATCACAGCAGAGTCTTCATTAATGGGAGACTATGTGCATGTCAACACTTTCAACAAAACATAAATGAAGATTAATGCACAGATGAAAACAGCTGTGTCATGATGTCATATTTCCATGCTGGATTTGTAAAATAACCCAACATTGGCGATAAACTCAACTTTAGCTTAAAGGTTTCTATCAGTGAGTCAAAGCAGGAGAACAGGACTGATGAGCAAATACAGAAAAAAGTCACACAATTTTATTAAGGCAACATATAAATAATAATACCTATTATGTTATAATTTAATTATAATTTTATATTTTTTAATTATATCCTGTCAGAAATGTGCACTTCTCTTTCAGTTTTCTCAAATATATATCTATAAATAGAAAATAAACAGCAGCCTTTTGCCAACACATACTGTGTGTTAGAGTTTTTTATTGCTCCTGTCAGTCAATATTTTAGCTGTTACGAAATAAAAATGATGTAACTCTAGTGTAATTAATGTATGTAAGCTAAGAGTCTGATTTCTGTGGGAAACAAGTTCATGTTCTCACCATGTGATAACCTCATTTAACCTAGAAGACTAGCGACTAATAACTGACTAATTTTAAAAATTACAAAAATGTTTTAGCAGCTTACTTATGAAATGCAGTATATGCCAAAAATTATTTTGACTGAATTTAATTTTAGGTGCTCACAGAATTGAAAACTAACACTTCAAAAATAATATGACAGCAGCTGTTTTTCTATTTGAATAATCCACATAGCGTGAATTTCTTTTTTATAAAGTGAGCCCAAAAACATCTTGTTGATGAAAACGGGTATGTTTGAAGCCGATATCTGCACAGAAACCACCACGTAGATGAGTTTGGGAGGAGCCCAGTCTTTTAACGACTGCTTGGAGGCAGTTTACAATAAACCAAATCTTCACATCTTCATTGATGTTGTTGAAGCAGTGGAGTGTAAAACAACAGAGTGCATTCAGTGTGTGGTTTGGCAAAGAAGTGCAGCTGTAAAGGAGCGTGCATCGTGGAGGAAAGCAGGGTTTTTTTTGGGGGGGGGGGGGGGGGGGCGGGG
>JAVDPK010002148.1:18978-29166 GCA_034780415.1 Cichlasoma orientale
AAATCACAACAGTTGCCTCAAGGTGGTTTATATTGTCAGGTAAGGATCCTAATATAATACAGAGGAAATCCCAAGAATCAGACAGACCCCTATGAGCAACAGTGGGGAGGAAAAACTCCCTTTTAACAGGAAGAACCCTCCATCAGGGAGGGCAGCCATCCTCTGTGACCGTTTGGGGGTAAAAACCTGACAGTGCCATTTTATGTCTTGCACATATTATATATTAAATATTGTGTAATTGTTTTCCATAAATCTCCTTTAATTTTAGTTTACTTTAATATTGATATATTTTCTCTGCTGACCCTCTGTTTCTGATTAATCTCAGACTGATGTTCAGTTCTTATAGAATATCATTATTCTGCGCAGTCAGTAGAGAATCATAATATAGATTAAATGACAATGGCAGTTTTTCAGCTCTGCAGATGTTTCTCTCCAGCTTTTCAGTGGTTAACTGAGCGGCAAAACCCAGGGGCGTCCTCTGGGAGACAGTGCTGCACATACTGAAGGTTACAAAGATTTTCCCATGAAATGCAGAGAAGAAGGTTGACAAAGCTAGAGGACAGTTAGTGCAGCTCAGTGAAGTGGCTCAATGAAAGGCTGCACAGAAGTTGGCGATTTAGATGGATTACAGTAGCAAACAGACCAAATGGGAACTGTAACTCTTTTCTACTCTACGCACTCAGCGCTTTATACAACAAACCTCATCCATTCACACAAGCACATTTTTTCTACACCTCAGTGCTTTTCTGTCATGCACACTCTGATGAATGCATCGGAGAGCAACTTTAGGGTTCACTGTCTTGCCCAAGGATACTTTAGCATACTTTGGCATACTGGAGCAGCCAGGGATTGAACCACCAACCAGTAAGAATAGCTTTATTGATCCCAGAGGGAAATTCATATGTCTGACATCACACATCTGCTGGCTGTATGAGAACTGAAAAACCTGATGGCTGTGGGTACAGATGATTTTCTGTGTCTCAGTGTTTTACAGCAGAGATGGTCAGTAGGTAACGCGCTCGACCTCCTGCAGCCACCCCGACCTAAACGGGCTCGTGTGTCGTTCTCTGCTCTGCACCTCTGTTCCATCGTCATCATGATCATCACCAAGACCATCATGTTCATGTGACGACGACACTGAAGTGTGCTAAGAAAAAGGAGATTTCTCAGTTGACGTGAAAGTGAAAGTGAAATATTTCAGGGGCACGGTGCCTTTAGCTCTTGCAGCCAGGACTTCACCATCTCACACAGCCAGTGGGTTTGAGCAGCTCGGTGATGGTGGTGGTTAGTTTGCAGTGTGATATCATCGAGCAGAGTCAGGACTCGCGTCTGCTTGTTCCCTTCAGTTTGCCAGGGTTAGCTTGATTTGGCACATCATTGGAGGATCTCAGAGCCACTATATGTGACTGCAGCTAATGATTAGTTTTATTATTACTGCTGTTTTATTATTTATTACTAGAGCCATCTTTGAAAATTAAAAATTAACTGAATATGAATTAGTTTTTGTTCAATGCACGTATCCAATGATGCCTACTAAATGTTCAAAAGTTCAAAATAATGAAATGATACTGAAGGATGTGATATTGATATATGTTTGCAGCATTAAAACAAGCAGAGTTAAAACATTTTGAAACCTGGCACGTGTTAAAACATGTGTTGTGTAAATGAATAATCATTAGGGGCCAGTTTTTGCCATGTTGACTCTCATCTGCCCATCAGTTTAAAGGGTGACATTTAGCAGTGTTTGCCTGTTGACTTGCTTCAGCTTTATAACTATTTCATTTGTGTTACTGAATTTGTACAGCGTGATGAAGAACTGAAGACTTTATTTTTAAAGAGCTGATTTTTTTTTTTTTTGGATTTTTCCCTGGCACAAATGGCACAATAAAAACAACAAAACCAAAACAAGCACAACTCCTGGGATGATTATTGTTATTAATAGCAGTGTCAGAATAGACCAAATTGTTATTTTTGTCACCCAAAAAAAAAAAGGGGGGGGGGGTTCATACACTTTATTTAATCAAATAATTGATCCAACCATCACTTTTTGTGAAATCAATCAGCTGCTATGATTTTCTAAAGTGAGAATTTTACGTAGTTTCTGTAACTGTGTGGAAAAAGAAAAACCAGAAATACCTGATTTGTTTGTGTATTTAAGACGGTTATGTTCAGCCCAAATAATCTGCTAATGAAAGGAGATTTTATTAAAAGACTAAATTAAAAAACGAAAAAAAGAAAATCGCAGTCCTCTTGTTCATCACGCAGTTTTTCCTGTTTGCTGTTAATTTTCCTTTCACCTTGATTTTCTTTAATATTCCTTGTTCACACAAATGTTCTGAAAAAGGTAAATTTATGCTTAATTAACAGCGTTCTTGACTTTTGAAACTCTGCTTTGAATTTCCTTGTGTTAAAGCAGTTTTTAAGAATATTGTAAAAAAAGAACAAATGCACAACTATATCAAACTTTATTATATTGTATTATCAAACAGAGACTATTACATATTGTAATAGTCTCTGTTTGTGATCTTTCCATCTGAAGGATGTCTGACGTGACAATGGTGCACATGTTTGCGTAGCTTTCCTGTGAGAAAAAATGAGTAATTGTGGATGATAGGAGGGTCTGTGTTCATGCTGCAGGGACGCCCTCCCCACGCGCCACCAACGTGCCAATCATCTCTCTGACCTCGCATCTTTCTAACTGATAGTGATGTAGATGTGTCCGTCTGCTTCTCGCGGATAAATGATCACTAATCACCCAACGAAGATGAAGGACAAATCTGTAAGTAGAACTGCCACTGCACACGCTCCACCTTTTGTTTTTATATGTCAAAACATGATTTTCTGTTGGCAGGAAGGCTGTTTTTTCCTGTTGTGGTTAAGCTGCCGAAGCCGAGGCAAACATTTGTCACAGTGATACACACAAAAACAAAACTTCAGGCAGAGCTGTTGTCTAATTGTTTATGTTTACTACCTGCCCTTTTCTGTTCAGATAGAGATTTTATAATCCCAGAAGCAAATGATAAATAACACATGTGTCTAGAGCTCGAGACATTTATGGATTTATTTTTTGTTATGAACGTTTTGGACTCAAAAACCAAAACTCTTCCTTTTCATCAGACCGCTGAGATGCTCATATATGTGCTGCGTTTACATTTTTAAACCACACTGTTCAAAACTAATGAATTCTTTACATTGTTCATATTTCCATTTATAACAAACTATTGCAAAGGAAATACAGCTTCCTTCTCTGACTTCCTTTGCAGGTGGTAGAGTAGCAGCTGTAGTAGATTTAATATTCAGCCATAATTAATCCAGCTTTCTCTGCTGTGCTACAATCAGTCAAACAGTCCCTGCGATCAGCAGCTCCAAAGAAAGCTCCACTTTAACCCTGTTCTGTCTGAAAATAGATGTATGGCAAACATTTTCGGCTGAATACATTTGTTTAGGAGGAAAACCATAACTCAGAAGTGACATGTTGCTCACAAATCAATGGCAGCGCTCACATGCTTTGCATATGAACATGAAGTCAGAACGATTACACCAGCTTTTCCTATTAGTCTTCGAGCAAACACAAAGGTGTGCTTTGTCCTGAAGTCATGAGTATCATAGCTTAGTGTAAATAACGGAGTTAAAGCCGCTGTAGTAAGAGTGCGGGCTGTCAGAGGGCTCAGCCCAGACCACGTGGAGCTCTGGCATGTTTCACACCCTCGAACAGCCGTGGATACTTTTACTTTTGGCAGCAGTGGCACGCTGCTCGGGTCTGGACCTCCTGCTGTAAAACATTCTGATATGAAAATCGAGCTAAAATAAGTAAACTGTGCATCCTTAGTGGTGTTCACTTGTGTCTCATTGTGGTCAACGAGAAATAATCTACATGCCAAATGTCCTTTTGCAACATACTTTCAATCCCAATCTGCATCCTATAGACAGAGTAGCACCGTGGGTGGCAGCTCATAGCCATTAGTGTGGACGGCTGGGTCAGTAAGAGCCAATGTTGGATACTTTTTTTTTGCTTTTCTATTGGATAGTGTGAGAGTGAAGAGTAGACAAGAACGTAGGGAGGAAAAGTAGGGGAAGACAGGCAGCAAAGGCCCACGAGCTGGACTTGAACTGGGCCCTGAGGAATATGGCCGCCTGCTAACACGCTGAGCTAATCTGGCGCCAATGAATGTTTTATACAAATGCAGCCATTTAATCCTCTGAGGGATAACTGCCCCTGAGGCAGAAACGGGTGGCACAGTGGTGCAGTAGTTAGCACTGTCGCTTCAGACAGCATAAACCAGTCTGCGTATTGTAGTGTTGGGTGATTCTAAATTGGCCATGGGTGTGAGGTACATAAAGTACAGCATGTATGTATTAATGTGTGGTAAATGTAGCTTGTAGTCTAAAGTGCTTTGAGTGGTTAAAAGACGAGAAAAGTGCCGTTTCATTTACCCTAATCCTCTGCTAGTGGGTTCCCATCACCTGAACGCTGAAGTCTTTCCCCACTGGAGCCTCACATCTACCAGTCAGAAGGTCAGTGGATTGATCCCTGACTCCTCCAGCCTGCATCCCAGTGTGTGTGTGTGTGTGTGTGTGTGTGTGATTGGGTGAATGAGACTTGCAGTAAAAAAGCACTTTGACTGCTCATCTGAGTAGAAAGGTGTGTTTTAAATGGCAGTCCATTTACCGTATATAAGTGTGAACCTTACTCTGCTCTGTAACAAATAATGCCAAGGTCACAGAGCCAGCTCCCCTTCCTCCTCTACCCTGCACTTCTGACTCAGCACATGTTTCACAGCAGGCACAGTTGTACCGTTACTACTATCGTTCGTTAAAACTGAAGACATTCCATTGAGCTGACTTGGTTCTATAGTCCTGAATGCGTGCCAGAGTGGAAGACAAACTGAACTGTTGAGTGCTATAAAATGAGCCGCAGCTGAAACTGGTAACATTTATGTTGTGATTTCATTGTGTTTTGTGAAAGTAAAAAAAATTCAGTTGTGCAAAGTTGCATAGAATTGTGTTTCAGCCTCTTCAAGTTTCTTAATATTTCTTAATTGTTCTTCATAAATGTGTAATAACTGTTTCAGACTAAAATGATTAACATTCCAGAATTACTTCCTGATATAGTTGAATTTTGTGTGGCTGTGAAAATGATGTCTGGCAGATATAAGACAAATATAAAATGCTGGGTCCAGCTGAGCAGCTTTTAGAGAGTGCTTCAGTGCAGCATTGATTCATTTTGACAGGTTTCAAAAAGTGGTTCTAACCCTAACCCTGACCCCTTAACTCTAACCCTAACCGGAGACCTCTCCAACACAACTTGAAAAATCCGTGTACAAAATGTACACCACGCACACAGCGGAAGACGTGTCATCGCAATTAATTTTTTCCACACGTGAAATCAGGAGTTTAGCTGCCAGCCAGTTCGAATCCAGACAAAGAGTTTTGTTGTGCGTGTGTGTTTTACAAAGCAAAAGTAATCCCAGCGTGTAATTCACACATGAACCGTGTCTGCGTTTTAAGTGCCGTAGCTTGCTGCCTGGGTTTGTGCGAGGCCCCTCTGAAGTATCTGCAGTCAACTGTACAAGCCTGTCTGCTCGCAGCGATGCACCTCCCCGTCCCCAGCCGGGCGCTGGCAGTGAAAGAGGCTATTGTTCCTATCACTCTGAGGCATGTCGCATGCACTTATGACACCAAGTGGGAGAAATTTTTCCCATTATACCTCTGGAATGTCTTTGAATCAATCAAGTCTGTATGAATACATGCTGCTCTTTAGCACACTTTGATTTACAAAGTCCTGCAGAAATGTGCCTCTAAATGCTGAAAATAATAAAAGGCAATTTTTTTCTGTGCAAAACGTATTGTGGAGAAAACTTTGGTGCAACTTTTTGAATCAAAAACCAAACTCTGTTTAATCTTCTTACTCACTACGTCATGTTCACCCTCACCCTGATCTGGAGCAAAGGCCCCTTCAGACACTCTGAACCTGAAAGGCACTTTTTTTCTTTCAGCCATTCTCTCCACATAATTCCCGCCTTTCCTCACTAAGCTTTGATTGATGTGCAGCAAACCACAGTCAGGAAAGGTTTCTGCTTGTCTCATGGATATTTCTGTCATGATGTAATCTTTCAGTGATCCTCAGAGTAGTATGCTGTATGGAGTGATATTCAAAACACAAGGTGGACTTCTCAGGTTTTTCAGGCAGATCATTTAATTTTCACATACCACTGAATCCTCAAAACATGTTTGAGTCTCCCTATTCTCAAGTTCCAGGATACATAAAATCCTTATGGAAGGAAAGTTTTCTGCAGCTATAAGTGACAAAAAAAAAAAAACTTAATTTTTTTTTGTTTAAATCCTGATTTGAGTCTTAGGACACTTCAGCACCACTACTCAAAGTGTAAACAGAGCTCCATCAGTCAGCATTGGATCTATTTTTAACCTTGCTGTATCACATATCCCTTCTTGCCATTTTGTTCTTTTGTTCAGTTGGGAGGGATATTTCAGGACACTCTCAGATAGCGTGGGAGGCTAGGTGAGGCGGAACCTCTCCCTGACAGTTGATCTTTCCCTCTGTTTAGTGTGTGTGTGTGTGTGTGTGTGTGTGTGTGTGTGTGTGTGTGTGTGTGTGTGTGTGTGTGTGTGTGTGAGAGAGAGAGAGAGAGTTGTGATCTGTGGCAGAGGTTGAAAATGTTCTCTCACTCTAGTGCTTACTCTAGTGGCACCTAGTGCTTTCACTGCATCTGCGCTTGTGGTCTCTGATAGGATCCAGATGTCAGTCTGGAACACAATACAGTCCTTGTACAAACTTTACATATGGCCAACAGTAAAGGATGAAGAGCAAACCATCACTGACGTGCTGAATCAGGACTATATCACACAGTTCTGAGACCCTCTTTCATGGTTCTATCAATCTGATGAAGAATGAAAAAAAATGGGTTTGTTGGTTACAAATTCCCAAAAATATTAATCTGCTTGCCTGTTCATCATATAGCTCAGTCAAATAGACATCATAGAGTTGCTGCTGTGATCAGTGGAACTAACACTCTCCAATGGAAGAAAGGTAGATATGTAGCCAGCATCACCTGTTTAAACCTGAGTGTTAGTGTTGTGGCCTCTGCCAGAAGTGAGTGACATATTTGGATAAGAGGGTGAAGTACTAAGTTATAAGCTTGGTGAGCGAGTGAGATTCACGCTCAGATACAGACACCTGCTAATTAGTCATAAGTAACATGCAAATAAAGTGCTAGAATTTCACACAGCAAAAATTAATCATATCAAGCAATAAACAGTGAACAGTTCCACACAGGTGGGCTTTTAACGCTGTTTTGATCACTTTAAGATGGGCGGCTGTGAGCCGCTCCAGGAACTGCAGTTTTTGGTTCTTCTCAGTCAGTTTCAGTTTTCAGGCTAAGAGATTGCCACTTGTTGAAGTCCTGAGGCACCTGTAGGGTCAATCTCTTAAATCCACTCAGAATTGAGATATCTGCTTATTCGTCATCAGGACCTGTCAGATGTAACGAAGGTGGTTGTTGATTGCAGAGCCATTACAGAGCAAACGGGAGCTCCTTGCAGACTTTTTTATGGAGCAGTTTCACCATCCTAACCTCCAATCATATCCAGCTCTTAACACGGAACAATTTGAAATGCAACATTTTCAAAATGTTTTAAATAAGAAACAATCTGCAGGCCACTGATGGTAGTTATTGTGTAAGGTGCCATTCTAAATTCAGAGATCTAGTGAGGGATCAGGCTGCTCCCTGAGGTGAAAGCCCACAGACTTGTCTGCTGCTCCCTTTTTTGCTCTGATTTTTTTGCTGTTATGAATGTGGCAGGGGAATGTGTGTGGGAGGGGGGAACCGAGGGGAGGGGGGAGCACAGGAATTCCCACTCACTTGGCTCATCTGATATTTGCTGTACTCCTTCACTGATGGGGATGTTTTGTTTGTGAAATGCTGCGCTCTCTCCCCACCGTGCAAACCATCTTTGTTGTTCAAGATGTTATTCAAGCTTCAAGGACCTGGAGACGCTGCACGATGTGGCTTCTTGGTTAGCTGGTTAGCAGTGAGGAGCACCACCAAGTTCATTCTTCTGCCTTTCAAGGGCCTCCTTTTTCTTTTATTTTTAGCCAAAATCCATCAGGCCTGACAAGTCGAGGGCAGCACTCCAGGCCTCTTCCACAAACTTAGCCTTCTCTTTTCCTCTTGGGAAAAACGCTCTGGACAGCACTGCTCCAGGCCCGGGGTTTTGTTGAGTCATATGAGCTCATGTACACAGAAACACACAAGAGGTGGGGGCTGAAGGTGGAAGGGGGCTTTGGGGAGTTGAAGCCAGGGGGCAGTGGGACAGGCTAAAATATGATCACGGGCCAGCAGACAGCAGAACTTGCTGGAGCTAGCCTTGTATAAGGTAATGTCTAGTGAGCATGTTGGGGTGGGCCGAGAGCACAGATTTATTTTAATACACTGCTGGCTTTGCCAGTAGGGGGAGGGATGTTGAGTCTGCCAGCTTATCCCAGAACCACTGTCACACTTCGGACAAGACGGGACTTTTTGGTAGGCAAACCTACCGCAAGCAACAAATCACACTGAAAAGAGGCAAGTTTGAGGCAGAGTTTGACCTTTTAATCTGCATGATCAGGCTGGACTGTATTTACATCCGCTGAATGCTCTTTGCACTTGTTCTCATGCTGCCTTCTTACAGCTAGACTAGCTCCTCTGACAGATGTACAATACCAGTCAAAAGTTTGTGTTCATTGCACTGCAGGGAGGTCTGGATTTGGCACCAGTGTCATTACTGATCGTGCTTATAGGTCAAATTGTTTAACAATTCCCTTTAGTCAATCCTGATCTTTTTTTTTTTTTTTTTTTGCATGGAAAAAAGTACATAGAGTGTATATAAATATCCCCCATAATAGCATCCTTTTGTTTTCTGGAACCAACATAGTAAAGCCTCACTGTTAGCGTTTTGGACGCACCATGTTGGTACTGAGCTGGATTCATAAACTGTACTGGTCCAATGCACACACATACTATAACTGCTAGTTAGTGCTAAGTGACATACTAATGTGCTAATATTATAATTTCATTCACCAAAACTGAAGCACAACCTTCCTCAGTGGTCTGCGCCTCACAGCGCATATTATTGCACTAAGGAGAGATCATTTGAAACTGAGGTCTAGAGGAGGGCTAGCAGTTATTGATTCTGATTCTTTGATTTTTGACTAAAAACATACAAAACTAATGGCATTTCCATTTGCTAACAGCCTCAACTGTACATCATTATAATTTGCTAAACAAAGGGTAGTGGAAATAAGAATTTACAGCACCGCTGTGTCTCAGAGCTTGCAGAGGTCCTACTGTTTCTTAGCCTTTTTAAGCAACTACATAGTGAGAGAAAACATTCCTATTAGGCACCAATCTTTTCATCTAATGCAATTTTGAAGTTGAATCGACACTTAATGCTTCTATCAAGTTGATTTCACGTTTGGTACATTTTTAGATGAACTTCCTTCCTGTGCAGTGTTAGATTAACAGGAAGAGGCCCTGGGTTTTTACTTGGTAGGTATTTTCTGTTGTGGAATTAAAGTGTTTAGAGGACATTCTGTGGGTTAATAATTTTATAGCCCATAAAAAGCTGCACAGTTCTCACTGGACATAAATCAGCACAGTCTGTCTTTGCAGGGTGTTTGGAAGGATGTTGGAAACAAGGCTGCAATTCATTCTAGCCCACCTTGAGCAATGAAGGTCACTCAAGAGGAGAGTTAATGAGCAAGCTCACAGGGCAATTTTAATGAGCCCTGAGCAAGTGTTTTATTTAAATTCCATTACTGACTATCTTCTCCCTCCTGACTATCTTCTCCCTCCTGTTCGAGCTGTCATGAGGCTGTATATCCCTCCCGTGTACATCTTTGTATCGGTGAATGCTTGAACTATAATCTGCTATGCTGGCATGCATGTTCAGGAGATCATGGGGGAAGTTGCTCCAAATTAACAGACAAAAACAGAAACACTTTTTAAATTAAAAGAAAAAAATCAAAAGAAAAAAAATGAAAGCCACAACTGTTATATTATTGTTCCTGTGTCATTACTGTTCAGTGAATGGAAACATGTTGTGTAAAGCACTTTGAGTGCTCACGTAGAGTAGTGCTATATAAAAACTAGTCCATTTACCACACAAACACACACACACACACACACACAC
>JAVDPK010002148.1:69848-88981 GCA_034780415.1 Cichlasoma orientale
CCCGCCCCCCCCCCCCCCCCCCCCAAAACACGAGAAAACACAGTGAAGAATATAAAATAACCAAGAACAGAAATCCAATCAATTTTAAGCCAAACTTGACTCCGTGACAGAAACATGTAAAGAAGCAGCATACGTGGAATATAAAGTAAATATTGAATATGAAGATCACTAATCCAGCAGGTTAAACTAAACCTACATTCTTCTTTAAGAGGTTGTATCCGGTTTTAATGACAGCACAAAACACAGTATTGTTTTATGTAAGCTGTTTAAAGCAAGGGCAGAGCAGAGACACAGCACTTAAGTGCAGAAAATAGTGCTTGTATGAATTGGGTGATTGAGGTGAATGAAGCTTGCAGTAAAAAGTGCTGTGAGTGCTTAGTTAGAGTAGCAAAATTTACCATCTGTCATTTGCTGCAGGATCAAGATTAAGTGAAAGGTGTGACAGAGTGCATTATTGAGAGCATAGGCTGTGATAGCCAATTAGCACCTGGCAGCTGCTGCCAGCGCTGATGTTAGAGGCATGCAGCACTTTGGGGTGAGATTAATGCCACCTTGGGTTCCGCTCATCAGGTTCAGCAACACTTCTTACTCTTCCTCACCTCAGCTCTCACACCTTTGCTTTAAACTGATCCGCTTCAGAGCTCTTCAGCTCAACACATGATAAAAGCACCTCTCTGATGTATTGGTGTCACACATTCATATTCCTACATATATGTGATGCTGTGAAAACTGGGGCACATCCCACTTTTGCCGCAGCTCCTCACTGGGGCCAGCATTAATAAAGTAATGCCTACCAAATGGCTTTGTTGCTGCACTCATTGAAAAAGAAGTCACTATCAGATTTTCATCTTATGTAAAATAAGCTCTTTTTTTTTTACCTGCTTAACTCAAAGAATGACTGCAGGGAACAGCTTTGTGTGTTCAGATCAGCATCGCTGTAGTCCACTGGCTGCATGTTTGAATAATGTAAGAGCTGCTGTGTGTTTCAGGTGTGACATAGAGTGCAGAAAGTAACATCTCTCAATGTCTGCAGAAAGAGTGAGTCCCATTGGGCCTAATTCTACTTGTACTCCCTTTGTCCCTTCTAGAACAGTTTCACTGCTCCTCGCAATGATTCTGTAAGTCTCTGAGCCTTCACTGGAGGGACAGATCACCGTTCTTCCAAACACTATTCCTCAGTTGGTGTTTTGGGAAGGTCATAGCATATGATTCACATCTTTGTATTCATCAAACCATTCAGTCTTGTGTGGTAAGTAAAAGTGCCACTCACATCAGGATATGAAAGAATGTTAGATAAGAAAGGCGATCACTTGGAAAAATCTTATATTTGCAGTGACCCTTTCCTCTAAGGGGACAAGTGGACCCAAACCATGTGAGCAGAATTTCCCCCACAACACAACAGTGCCATCCCCTCACTGTATGTGTACCTATAGCATATTTTAATATAGGACACAAATTTGTAATCTAAAATCAGATAGAATAGAAAAATATACAAGTTGCTTGTCAGGCTTTTTTTTTTTTCAATTTCTTCATCTATTTAATGTGACTTTTTGATTTGAGTGGCATTCTTTGGCCCTGTTTGTATATCTCTCTGGAGACGTGGTATTCCACTGATGTGCCATCAAGTTTTTTGAATGCCGTGTTTTTTTTTTCTGATGCTGGGGGGGCTAGCTGTGCCTACTCAGCCCCCACTGTCTGTCTCAGCTACGAGCAGCAGCCTTTAGCTTTGCTACACTGTATTGCCAAAAGCATGCACTCACCCATGCAAATCATTGAATTCAGGTGTTCCAGTCACTTCCATGGCCACAGGTGTGCTCAGTGAATTCCACCGTGGTACCGCGATAGGATACCACCTGTGCAACAAGTCCATTCGATGCAATTTCCTCACTACTAAATATTCCAGAGTCAACCTTTAGCGGTATTATAACAAAGTGGGAGCAAAAGGAATGACACCAACAAGTGTCAGGCCACATAAAACCACAGCATAGTACGCAGAGGTCGCCAACTTTCTGCAGAGTTAATCACTGCAGACCTCCAAACTTCATGTGGCCTTCAGATCAGCTCAAGAACAGTGTGTATAGAGCTTCATGGAATGGGTTTCCATGGCTGAGCAGCTGCATCTATCATGCTTCTCCGTCCGGCAATCCAATGGACGAGTCTGAGTTTGGCGGTTGTCAGGAGAACAGTACTTCTCTGACTGCATTGTGCTAAGTGTAAAGTTTGGTGGAGGGCGGGATTATGATGTGGGGTTGTTTTGGGGAGTTGGGCTCAGCTCCTTAATTCCAGTGAAAGGAATTCTTAATGCTTCAGCATACCAAGACATTTTGGACAATCTCATGCTCCAAAGTTTGTGGGAACAGTTTGGGGACGGCCCCTTCCTGTTCCAACATGACTGCACACCAGTGCACAGAGTAATGCCGCGTTTCCATTAGTACCTACTCAGCGCAGTTCGACTCGACTCGGCACGGTTTGTAGGCATTTCCAATAGTATCTGGTACCAGGTACCATTGAAACACACACAGCATACATATTATAACCCTATACGGCGATCGCCGCTGAAGCACCCGTTACCTGCCCCTACTAGCCATGAACAGCTGGTTAACACCGAGCGCTGAGGTAGCTGATTATTATGGGATAGGGTTATTATGGTAATTGTTGCCGGAAGTATGCAAACAGCGGAACTTTTGAAGTACACTGAGTCGATTGCAGTATGTTCGGTGGTATAGGGTTAATACTTACCAATGATAACCTTCATCCATTAAAACAACTGGCCTTAGCTATGTTAGCTTGCCTCTATCTCATCCATTGTTGTGTTGTGTTTCGGGTCCCATACATATTATGTCAAGAGACTACTGCCCGCGTTGCTATATCGACTCCACCCACACTCAAGGTGGTCCTCAATTGCAGTGGAAACAAAGCAAGACCGTGGCGAGCCATGCAGAGTCAAGTTGACCCGTGCTGAGTAGGTACTAATGGAAACAAGGCATAAGCTCCATAAAGACATGGATGTAATTGGTGTGGAAAAACCTGACCTCAACCCAACAGAACACCTTTGGGAGGAATTAGAGTGGAGACTGCGAGCCAGGCCTTCTCGTCCATCATCAGTGTCTGACCTCACAAATGCACTTATGGAAGAATGGTAAAAAATTCCCATAAACATTGTGTAAAGTCTTTCCTGAAGACTTGAAGCTGTAAATGGACTAGTTCTTATATAGCGCTTTTCTACTCGGTCTGAGCACTCAAAGCGCTTATATAACACGTTTGCATTCACACAAGCACTTCCATGAGTAAGTAACTAAGCTAAGTGCTTATTGTCTAACATTCACACACATTCAAACTCCGATGCTTGCGTCGTACTGGAGCAGCCAGGAATCGAACCGCCGACCTTCCGATCAGTAGGTGACCTGCTCTACCTCCTGAGCTACAGCCACCCCAGTGGTGGGTGGGCCAACATCATATTAAACCCTATGGATTAAGAATGTGCTGTCGCTCAATTCAATTCAGTTCAGTTTTATTTATACAGCGCCAAATCACAGCAAAAAGTCGCCTCAAGTTCATATGTGTGTGAAAGCAGACGAGCGAATACTTTTGGCAATATAGTGTGTATGTGCTCTACATTAGCACAGGTCCAGCCAGTTCAAACTGTATCCAGAGAACTGTAGTTAACAACTTAGCCATTAAAAAAATATGGTAACAGTACAGGGTGATTTAAATGTGTTCTGGGGTAATGCCATGATTAGGACTATGGTAAGGATATGTCACGTAATGGTTAGGGTTAGATATTTGCATTTGCTCTCCCTCCAAGTTAACCAGTTAGATGATTTGGGTGCCAAAGGTGAGGACGGGCCAAGTCCTGAAGGCTCGTTCCCCAGCAGGGATGTGACATTCAAGTCAGGACAATTGAGGTTAGGGCACACTAATTATAGGGCTGGTGTTTTGGGAAGCATGAATGTATTGCACCCTGTTTTTTTAACCCAAACCACAATCTACTCCTAATCCTAACCAAATCATTTGTAATACTTAACCCTAACCAGCAGGTCAAAGTGAAAGTAAAGGGACAAAGAAGAAACAAACAACACAAACATGCAAACAGGAAAAGAACCAGTTATGCCAGAACCACCCACACAGTCACACTAGAGTAAAAATAGGATGGCAACCTCCTTGCAGCCAGGAAAAACCAGCTGTTGAGGGATTGCACTGAATTTTGTTGTCTGGGACCAATTGCAAGTAGTTGCAGTGACCAATTTTCTTTGCAAAGTGATTGACAGGTCGCCTGATGGGAGGTGGCCTATCTCAGTCCAACTGACTCCAATCATTCTCAAATAAATTAGATTGCAATTAAATTGCAATCTAATTTATAAATGCAGACAGATTGGTATCATGTCATGATCAGTCTGCGCCAATGAGTGCTACTCATCTACTCATCAAATAATGAAACACACAAACCTGAGTTACCTTTGTGTTTGTGGCAGGCAATTTACTGTAACTTGTGCAAAATTTAACACCAAAAGAGCTCATCTTATTTTGTACCCAGTATGTGTGTGATTGTTGCTGCCAAGAGTGTTAGTTTATTTGGAATAAGAAGGAGAGATGTGATCAGAACTAGTGTGTAATAGGCATGGCTGGATGGCTTAAAGCTGTGAACTCAGTTCTGTCCTGTCACTGTTTGCTCGCTCCTCACTGAGCTGAGCCCCACATAGTCCTGCTCTGCAATAATACCACTATTTTACTGAAACAGAGCAGAAGTAAGCCGAACTTAGAGCATAGGAGGGAGGAGGCAGGAGAATCCTGATGCAAGATGCATACAAGAATACATTTTGTTTTCCTTTTTGAGCAGAGCGGGTCCCAGTGTTTTGGGTTTTTAGTCCCATTTCTACACAGAGATCAGTACTGTGTAGAAATGTGCACAGTATCTTTTCTCAGCAGTG
Organism: Cichlasoma orientale; assembly: GCA_034780415.1. Taxonomy (NCBI): domain Eukaryota; kingdom Metazoa; phylum Chordata; class Actinopteri; order Cichliformes; family Cichlidae; genus Cichlasoma; species Cichlasoma orientale. The sequence continues at coordinate 74,777 of JAVDPK010002148.1, forward strand.
CACATGTACACAGCAACATTCATCTTCTTTCTTTCTTTTACTTCCCTTAATAGCTGCTACAAAAAGTTATTAATGGAACTGGGTTAGTGTGTTAGACTAATGTCTGAATGTTACAGTATGTTAGGGTCAGTTAAACTCATATTCGTAATATTCACAGTCTCACACGTTCTTCTTCAAACACAACAATACAGACAGTTTAACATGTCTGAATTAAATCGCCCATCCACTGCTTGGCCAGCCACTTATCTTCATCACCCTTTTTTAACCCACATCTGTAAATCACTGCGATCAATGGCAGACTTTCAGAGTTTGAGAGTTAATAAATATGTGACAGTGACTCCGCTCTGTAAAGTGTTTTACAGCATCATGAACTGCAACTTCTGATTTCTGCACAGTAAACAGCAGTAAACAGCAGTCAGGTTAGGGTTGATCTTTTCACTCAGGAGTGTGGCTGCTCTTCTATTGGCCCATCCCAGCAGCTGCACCATCACTTTCAAAGCTGGCAAAGTGTTCCCCTAACATTTCTTCAGAGCACCCTCATAGCAGGGCTTTATGACTGCAGATGCCTAACTCCAATTCAGTTTCTCAGACTTCAGAAAAGCCCAGAGATGCACGCATTTACACGTGACACAGTATCTTCATTTACACATGGATGGCTCAGGATATGACAGTAAATAATGTTTTGTGTTCTGCATGTTGTACGTGTCAGCTGTTACACACGCCTTGAGACAACTGTTTGTCGTGATTTGGCGCTATATAAATTTTATATTTATATTTAGTCTTATATGGAGGAACAGTTTAGAAGACAACTCTGTGGATAAGTCTCAGCTCTCAGGTCACACACAGTGCGCAGCAGTTTCTAACAGAAGAGCTCGCCTCTATATCATAAACATGTTGATTCTTCTCCAGCCGTATCACATTTATCTGAACTGCCACACTGTTTTCAGAAAGAAACATATGCCTAAAACCTGTGCTCACACTAATTTACACACTGTAAATTTAATTTACAGTGTGTAAATTTGCCCCGTTTGGATCTGGTTCAGTCTGTGGCTGCGAGAGTTGCCTCTGATATGTGGATTCTGTTGCAGTAAGAGTCTCCTCAATGTGACTGTAGCCTAACATTGACTCATCTGGAAACATGGCATTATAATTATGTTTGGTGATGATAATGACTAGAAAAATGACACTACTGTTTTGTTGTTACTGCGTCATCTTAAGGAAACAGCTTTCCTTAAGATGACCCTGCAGCATTACTTCCATTCTTCCAAAGACCTGCAGCAGTGTGAATAACTGACTGTCCTGATCTGAAAGCGATGTTGTGTGAAGTTGATGGAATGTTACCAAACATTTGTGATTGTGTCAGAATGCCATTACACTCCGCTGTGATTTGGCTTCTTGAAACCAAGACCATGACCTTTCCCTGCCTTCACTAAAAAATTCTTCAGTCGTCACAAAAGTCTCTCTGAGCTTTACAACTTCAGCAGATTTGAAGCACAGCAGGCTCACTGCTCGCAAGGCTGAAGGTCCCGCTGCAGAGAAAGAATTGAGGGAGTCCAGAGATGGGCACATGTCCATGAATGGAGTCCATCCACCAACTCAGCTTGATCAGGGGCTCTACCTGCACAATTATTCTGAAAGGGCCTCACACGGTCTGGCTCTATACCAAGTGCTAGCCCTGAACAATCACACATGCAGCCTGTTAAACAGATGGTGGTAGTCAGGAGCCAGAGATAGACTGCTGCCTTCCTTAATGATGGGGGTTAGGAGATGAAGGGGAGGCTTTGGAGAATCGAGCCTTAGTGGGAGTAGTGCTCACATGCTCATATGCTACATCATAACCTATGACGTAACCTGACGTGCACCTCCCGAGAAAGGTCACTATACTAGGGAAAAAGGTCCCAGCATTTTATTTGTTTCTATGCACTGCAGGTAAAACACCGGGACACGACCACACGGTAATTAACACATAATGCACCTCGCACACGCATAAATGCTGGCAACAGCGGCAGCCACTTACACAGGGCTCACCAAAGATTGAGCACAGAAGTCTAAACCTGATACCCAACCCCCTCGCTACAGCAGGGGGCCTCTCTTTCTCTGCCAACACGAGGACAACTCTCATCCAGTAAACTAACAGGAATGCCTTTCTATGAGAGTGCCAGGCAGAGCAGAGGAGCAGCCAGCATGCAGCCGGTGGTATGATCCCCATGTTTATGGTCTTTGTATTTAACCTCCAAAAGCAGGCATTTCATCATTTTGGGCTGAGCAAATATTCTACGGAAACATGGTGAATAAACCAAATTATGGGCACACCTCTGAATGTCTTCTTCCTGCCGTTTTATTCACACTTATTTGATCAACTATTTGTGTAGAAGCAAACAGGCCGAACACAATCTTGCTGTGTCTTGAACAGAGTAGAGGTGAGGTCATGTCCTCCCAGTGTCTGGCCTGCACTGTAAGCTGTACTGGCAGCAGATTACACTATCTGATTTAATCCAGTGTCGGGGGAGGTATACTTCCCCACAGCTCAGCACCAGGAATGTCTGAGCTCCTGTTGCCACTGAGGATGACACTTTCCTCACCGTGCTACCAGTTGTCTCAGCGTTACAGAGATACTGTGCTCAGTATTTTTATTAATTCTTTACTCAAATTTAGATTTGCACTAAACCAGGTGCATCATATGTGCTGACTATATATTAACATTTTTAATAAGTAAAACACAAGCTTTGTGGTTGCAGTCCGTTGTCCACAGCCACACACAAACACAATTTTGTATCAGTGTGAAATAGGTTTAAGGGGAAGACAGCACTATATATGCACAGAAGGGCAAATGGACACAGCTGGGGAGAACAAGACACAGTTGAACTGAATCAGATGAGACGTGGGGAAAGTAAGAGGCTAAAGAAGAAGGCACAGGGGAGGCAGCATAAACTGAAACAAAAAATGAAGTATAAACGAAACTATAACCAGGAACCAAAACTAGATTGTAAAACTAAGAAAACCTGAGATTGTAACCCTAGAAAATCAACCAGGAACTATCTACTAAAAAACTAAATTCAAAACACAACAACAGTAAATAATGAAGCAGAAAATACTCAACAAAAAACAAAACTTGAATTTCCATAAGTCAAAACATGTGAGTCATCCAGTCCTCATTAGAATGCATTTCTAGTGCAGACCACATGTCCTGTGTGTCTGATATGCAAGTTACTGTCTGTGCAAAATATAATGCCCCCCCCCCCCAGTTTTCCTTTACTGTAGCACTCCAATTTCCTGCACACTTTGTGTCCTCTCAACCAGCATACAACGTCACCCTCAGTAGCAGCGTGACAGTATAAACTAAAGGGCCTGTTTAATTTCCATTAGAGCTCCTTATTGTTTACTTGAGCACACAAAAGGTTAATGTTGGGCTACTCAGCAGATCTCCTTCTGAAGCTGCTGTGTCCAATAGAGATGAAGTGTTTTTCTCCTGTGCAGGGGAAGCACTCATTGTAATGCTGTGCCATGTCCTCATTAGCATGCATGACATGCAAGAATTCACTGGAGCACATTTGCATAAATTAGCCCGCTATATGGGCGAAAGGCCGATGTAAGTGCTGGGTGAGGGCAGAACGCGAGAGGGCTGGTGTAGTTTTGCTCAGTTTGTTTATGAAAGGATATTTGGTAGCTTCCTAAATATGCCATGTACATTTAAATTGTACATGTATGTGTGATTGGCCACTGCCTCTAATGTTCTGCCCTGTAATAGTATATCCACTTCAGATGCAGAGCAGGGCTGTTAGCCTAAAATCTGAATTCCTCTCTTTGTCTTGAGTTGTACATCATGACTGCCGTTAGCAGCACCACTGACACAGAAGCACTCAGCGTAGCTTCCCTCGCTTCCTCTTCCTTATTTAACAGCTAGGTTCCTACACTGCAGCCATCTCTCTTTATCTCTCTCATCTCATTCTCCTCCGTGTCCTCCTCGGGTATTTACTCCCTCCTTCCATTCTGCGTTGCTCCCTTTATGCATTCCTTCATTAGGTGGCTGTGCCGGTTGTAACAGTAGAGTAATCACATATGGTGCAGGGCACACATAAAGATGTGCTCCTGCAGGCAGCAGCTGCTGATACTAACTGAAAATAGATCCCTAGTTCGCTCAGCACTTTTCCTCCAGCAACTTTGCTATTTATCAGTAGTCGTGGATGCAGCAGACTGGCCACTCAGCCACATTTCATCTGCCACTGTCACAGCAGGTGTATGGAGCTTAAAGGTGAGCACCCAAACGCAGGACACAGAAGGCAGATTGTTCCAACTAAAATCTAGCCTTTTATTTTAGTTTAACAACTCGGTCTATAAAAGGAAATACACACAGAATTTTTATATAGCACTGCATTTTAACCATACATTCATGCAGCACTTTATTCTTTACACTTTGTCTACCTCATATTTGTGGACAATTTAGAATCACCATGCATGTGTTTGGAGTAAGCCAGAGCGCCCAGAAGAAACCCATGCAGACAGAGGAAGAGCATGCTCCACACAGAAGGGCCCCAGCCAGGGTTTGAGCCGGGAACCGTCTTCTCTGTAGAGACAGTGCTAACCACTGAACCACCGTGCTACACTGTATAGATGCTTTGACAAAGCATCTATACAGTGGCAAGACAGGTGGCTGTGGCTCAGGAGGTAGAGCAGGTCATCTGCTAATCAAAAGGTTGATGGTTCAATTCCTGACTGCTCCAGTCTGCATGCCAAAGTATCCTTGGGCATGATATTGAACCCCGAGTTGCTCCTGATGTGTTCACTGGAGTGTGTGTGTGTGTGTGTGTGTGTGTGTGCTCCAAATGTTAGCTAGAAAGCACTTAGATGTAAGAAGAAGTGTCTGTATGGGTGAATGCAAATGTGTTTTGAGTGTTCAAAAGTAGAGTACAGTAGATAAGCGCTATAATTACATAATCAGCACAGGTGAAGATGAACAAAACATGATTAGATTTAGTCAAAATTCACATCAGTCTTCGTTTATCTCATTTTGATGCAGCTCCTCAGTTCATCCACTGTCTGAAACAAGCTGTAGGTCCTCCCTTCAAAGACACCCTTTTAAATCGTTTCTAGGGGTGCATCATTGTTGTCCAGGCACATTTTTATTTATTATTAATTTTGTCAGTTTCAAGTTATTTCAATGACCACTGTGGGTTTTTCTTTATTTAACAGAAGGGCAACAACATTTTTTTCCGCATCTGTACTTTTATTCAGATCTCATGCACATATCTGCACACAAGTGCGGCAAAGTGGTAAAACATGTTGCTTGCTAGGCTTTGGGTTGGTGGTTCCTTGGCCCCTCTACAGAACAACATGAGAACATTGTAGAACTGCTTTGGTTCAAAGGTGCTATATACCATTTAGGAAGAGTCTGTTTTTTTTAGATAGTTTCACTCAAACTAGGAAGCAAAGAACACGGACCTACTTTTGAGGTGTTTTTTTTTTTTTTTTTGGTTTGTTTGGTTAATTTTGGGGTTTCCTTTCTTTTTTACTTATTGTGTTGCTGTGTTTTACCACTTATTTCAAGAGAGTCCACTTCTCTCAAGCCTTGGTGTGATTATTTCACTGCAATGGCAGATCATTTGACTAAATAGTTCTACAGAATTACAGAACTGTGACTTTTCAGTGGAGTAGCTCTTTAATGCAGAAATAAAAATGCTATCATCAAGATGCAACGTGACTGATAAAATATCAGTCAACAGTGTAAAAAACAGAAAATATATCATTATGTAGTAAAAAAAAGAAGGTGAGGTTCAGAATGAGAAGAGTTGATTATTGCAGCAAGAAGAGAAATTATGTGTGCGTGTGTTGATGTTTGTTTTCAGTGCTGCAGCTGTAGGGCTCTTTCATCAGTAGAGCAGATAGTCCAGTCAAAGCCCCTACCTTCCCCCCAGTCTGTCATAGTCAGACACACTCACACTCACCATCACAGTAACAAAATCAACAGCTTCCTTTTTACAGTGACTCATATCTGTGATTCTGCTCAGACACCAGAGGCATCTGCAGACTGTGGATGCACAGGCTTAACTTCCAGACCTGGTTGCACTGCACCCTGCAAACAAACACTACATTAATATTAAAGTAATAAAATACTTCTTAGGGATTTGTGTTTAGTATGGTTTCAGTGTTTTCTACAATGAGTATATGTCAGTTTGACTACTTTTAGGCCAATCAGTCAGTTAAAATGTGAATAAAGCTCTGGGATCTGTTTGAAATGTTCACGAAAGGTTTGTAGGAGAGCTCTGGCTCAGGAGGCAGAGGAGTTGGTGTTTTTTGTGTGGCAAAGATGGTAAATTTAAAAAAAGGGAAAAATGTGAATGTGAGCAGTCGATACAGTTATTTAACAAATTGCATTCTAAATGTTGAGCATGTTGCTCTTTAGTATTAAAAAACACATTTAATTAAAAAAAAAGAGTGAAAGGCTCTCTCTGGGTTCAAATGACTTTTTTTCTGCTTCCGTCTCCTGACCTGTTAAAAATTCCAACAGACTGCAGTTTTTGCCTTCTTCATTCCATCAAAGAAGTGAGCTGAGGACAGTACGTATATGTCCTCTGGGCTCTATCTCTCATTCTACCTTACAGTTCAGCTGCTTGTTGCCGTTCTCCCACCTGGACTACTTTCTGGAAGGCAGCTCTCTGAATGATGGACATTATGAACAACCAAAGTTGACATTCCATAAATCACAGGGTATTTTTATTTGATGTATTTTTTTCTTTGAGTCTGAAATACACTCAGACTAAAAGGAAAAAAGAAAAAGGTTGAGTGGTTTTATTTGCTGGCATGGCACCTTTATTATATTATATTTATAATATATTTATTTTTGTTTGCTATAATTTATACCACAATTACAATCTGTCAGTTTGCTATTTTTACAGTTAAGTTTGAACTACTTTCCCAGTGAGGCTTTCTTCACGACGTAGCTTTGGTATAGTTCATCTCTGTGATGTCAGGGTGTCGTTATATTATGATGTGCTGCGTATTGACGATAACTGTGATACTAAAAGATAAAATGTTGATATGGAGTCAATAATTTACAGTTGTCATGTCATAAATAACTGTACACTTTTTGTGTGCCTTTGTATGGTTATGGATACAGCCTGTCTCTTCACCATCATGTACTTGTATACTTGTACTTGTATACTTTTAAGTACAAAATACAATGTACTTGTATTTTAAATATAATTAATTTGCCAATTAGGAGATTTTTGTTCAAATTTTCTATAGAAAATTATATAACAGCGTTATCAGTATTTCTTCAAACATGATATTTGTACAGAGAAATTTTAATATGCAATGACAGTGTGAAACATCTAGCAGTCAAAGTAGTTTCCCCAACACTCCTTACACAAGCAGATTGTTGCTGTTGCTCTCTGGGGTGTGTGGCAGTGAGTGCAGGACCTTTGAAATCTGCTGCAGTGCTAACACAGTACATACCAAGGGTAATTCATGTTCTTGTTTTCCCCCAACAAAGGCAGCAAAACAATCAGTAAACAGTGAGGCCATTAAAACCATATTGTGCTCCTCGTCCCTTATATCTGCAAGCCTCTGCTAAACCTTGTAAGAAAGCCTCTACATCACTGAGCTGTGGAAAGGTGCTTTGATAGCGTTCCCTTAGCACCAACAGTAATGTGTTTGCAGATGGGACCTAAAACTAACCTGGGATAAACCTGCAGGGACTGATTGCTAGAACTGGAGTAAAGTGCTAAATACAATCTGGTGTGAACCTCACGCTGATCTCCAAAAAGCAGATAAGCGTTGTGTAAAAGCAGATGACTCATTTCTCTCATCTGTGTGCTCTGTGACAACAGCAGAGAGGATGGCTTAAACTTGTGCAGGCTCAGTAGTTTACCTAATTATCTGGCATTAAGTCTAAATGGAAGGCTTCCCTCTATCAGCCCACGCCACATGGCCATAATGGGGATAAGCTGAAGTCTTACAAACCATTAGCTTTTATAGGCACTTGACTTGAGGGTGCGAAGAACTGACACAGAAAGTGATGCTGTGGGGCCACGCCCTGATCAGAGCACTTAACAGTCTGAGACACTGACGAAGCAAAGCGCTTATTGACTGACTGCTCTTACAGGTGCTTAAATCAACAACAATTTTTCAAGACAGCCCAAATAGTTTTTAATGCAAATACAATTTCATTTCATCATTAATCTAATGAGGTTTGAGAATTAGCAGCGCTGAGGTTAGGCTTGTTTTATTTATATATTTTAAAAGGTGCAACTGTGAAGAGTGTTGATAAGATGGAAGGAGTACTTTCAGGAGCTGATGAATGTAGAAAATGACAGAAAGAGGAGGACAGTTAGTAAATCATAAACTGCAGAGGATTAATAAGGAGATAATGACGGCGGCCGTGAAGAGCAGTCCAGATGATATACCTGTGGAGGCATGGAGATGTCGAGGAAAGAGGACAGTGGACATTTTGACCAGTATGCCTGAGGAATGAAGAAGAAGTGTACAGTCGTATAGAGAAGGTTGAAAGGAGCTATGTAGATCTAGAGAACGCATATTGATAGGGTGCCAAGAGAGGAATTGTGGTAGTGCGTGAGGAAGTCAGGAATGGCCAAACTATGTGAGGCTGGTGCAGAATTGTATGAGGACAGCGGAATGGCGGTGAGGTATGCAGTAGGAGAGACAGCTGGGGGTGGGATTACATTATGCATCGTCTCTGAGCCCCTTCTTGTTTGCGATGGTGATGAACCGACTGACAGATGAGATCAGGCAGGAGTCTTCGCGGACTATGATGTTTGCAGATGACATTGTGATCTGCAGTTAGAGTAGCGAGCAGGAAGAAGAGAGTCTGGAGAGGTGAAGGTGTGCGCTGGAGAGAAGAGGAGCGGGGGGGCAGGTGGAAAGGTTACTGTACAAGGAGTAGCGATAGTGAAGGTAGAGGAGTTTATCCCCTTCGGTCACTTGCTATAGTTATATATTGTACTATAATATTCATTTTCTGACATCTCCTACCTAAAAAGATTATGTTGGCAGAAGATGAATTTTTTTTTCCACCAAAATTCCTGTATCATGACTGAGCAGCTGAAGGGAGAAGATGTTTAAAAGGGGCAACAATAGGATTAGATCAGAGCCACATTCAGAAAAACATGGTTAACTTTAAGGAGAAATACATATTGGAATAGCTTAGCGCTTGTAATAAGTGAATGCTCTGTGCATCTAAAATAACCGTTCAAGACAAAAAAGATGTGCAATCATTTTTAACTTGATATATATCTTGTCCTTGGTTAAGTAACCAAGATATAATTAACCTCGGTTATGTATTGTATATATTTGTAATCATTAACATTTTCTTAGATGTGGATGTAAATGAATGATTTTGCTAAACTCCAGCATGTTTACGACCTGTATTTTTATAATGATGTTCATTAACATGCATTTTCACTCTTAAATAAACAGAGAAAGTTATAGCACCTGTAGTAACATGAACGTGTGACATTCTGAAAAACACATTTCATGTTACTAACAAAAGTACTAACATAGGTAACTTACATTTTTAAGTTTAAACAAAAAAGAAACTGTATTTTTTTAAGATAGGTTTTAGATTAGTTTTGCAGATTTTAAAGATAATTCATTATGTCCCAATATAATGAATCACAAGATCCTTCTTTTTGAAAAGTGAACTCAGAACTTTGGCCTTGCATGCCCTAACCCTAACTCTAACCATAACCATAGCCATAACCCTAACCATAACCCTATCCCTTGTATGTTAAAGAAAGAAGTGTTTCTTATGTACTGTATCCAAAATTTATTAATTTGGTATCAGTATTAAAACTTTAAACTCATCACTTTAATCCACTGTTTGTTTGTGAAGATCATTGCTAATTATTTTTTTTTTTTAGAATTGCTATCATTTAGCCCCAAAACACAGCTATGATTTTAATTTTAGATTTCTCATGCCAAGGATCGATATAGGTAACTAAAACAATATAAACCAGCACTTATGCTTGGACATTTTACCTCAGATACGTAAAGTGTTTGCTATTACAGCTGTGACAGGAGGGTGTGTAGGCAAAGCCAATTATGACTGACCAATGAAGGTTGGATTGCTGGAGTGTCCCACAGATTGTTTTTATGAACACAAGGGTGGACACAACATACCCACATTCTGCAGAGCATCAGTTCTTATGTTACTGCTGTATAGAATGTTCCTGACCCGAGAAAAAGATTAACCGATACTTTGCAGTGTTTGCGTATGTCGTTGGACCTGTCAGTTTGTCTCACCACACTCCAAGTGCTCTGAACAATGGCTGTGCTGATAGTAATGCTGGCAATTTCCCTGTTTTTTGCAGGTCACTGCCAGAGGATTCGCCCCATTGTTACAGTTTGCCTACACTGCTAAGCTGTTACTCAGCAGAGAAAACATTCAGGAGGTCATCCGCTGTGCCGAATTCCTACGCATGCACAACCTCGAGGACTCATGTTTTCGCTTCCTGGAAGCTCAGCTGCGCAGCGAGGAGGACGGCTTGCTGCTTTGCCACAAGGTGGCAGGAGAATCAAACAATGTGGAGGATGAGAGCATGCAATCAGAAGCAGAAAGGCCCGCCTCCCCTACGACTCTGCATTGTGCAGATGCCCTTACTTCCTGTCGAGACCCTGATAATGATCGGCTAGCAATAGCTATGCCTAGTAACTTCACGGATAGCCGGCTGGACTTTGATCGGCAGGGAGCATCAGACCTGCCACGATGCCCCAAGTACAGGAAATACCAGTGGGCTTGCAACAAGCACAATAATGACTCCTCCTCACATACCAGTACCTCAGGTTTTCCTAGCACATTAAAAGAGACTGCCATTAGAGGGGCAATGGCAAGTCAGGGCAGGCTGCCTTTGGCACAGATCAAAGTGGAACCACAGGCAGAGGAAGAGGCCATTTCTTTGTGCCTGTCAGGAGATGAGCAGGATGAGAGGGATAAGGATGACCTGACAGCCATGGAGATGGATAATCCCATATCTGTAGAAAGAACCAAGAGACCCAAGTCCCCTTCCTGCTTGCGAGCCTTCAAGAAAGGAGTGGACAGCCCGAGCCTGCCCAACACATCACAGCAGCTATTCACCAACAGACTTATCTGCCCCCAGGACAAAGGAAACTCTCAGGGAGATCATAAAAAAGACTTCAGGCCTTTCCCTGGGGAGCTGGCTCTGTCTGTTGCATCCCCAAAGGAGGTGGACGGTTTCCCTGCTACTTTGTCCCTCAAACCAACTTCCTGTGATGGGGTCTGCAAACAGGAAGTTGAGCTCGACCGCCGCAGTGTCATATTTTCCTCAGGGCTCTGCAATCGCCTGGGAACCCCAGCGCATTCCTACCCTGTTGGGAACTCTTTGGAGATAGAGCTCTCCGATCACATGACAAAGGGACTGTGGGCTGGAGCTAGCCATTCCCTTCCCACCTCCCAGTCCTATTGTCCCAGCACCACTTCTTCTGAGCCCCAAGTCCTGTGCCGCCCACGGCCCAACACCAGCTGCCCAGTGCCAATCAAAGTATGCCCACGCTCACCGCCTTGTGAGACACGCACCAGGACTTCCAGCTCCTGCTCCTCATACTCCTACGCAGAGGATGGCAGTGGAGGCTCGCCCTGCAGCCTGCCCCAGTTTGAGTTCTCCTCCTCACCATGCTCCAATGTGGCTCGCTGCCTCAACGTGGACCAGCAGGAGCAAAGTGTGGGAGGGGATACCGTATTTAACCAGGTGCGGCCCAAGATCAAATGTGAGCAGTCCTATGGCACCAACTCCAGTGATGAGTCAGGTTCCTTTTCAGAGGGAGACAGCGAGTCCTGCCATGTGACGGAGCAAGGGTCAGACGTGAGTGTAAAGCATCGTTTTTTTACTTGTAACACATAATGTAGCTATCACACTCAATTCCACCACCACTAATTATATGGCAGTTACCTGCTCTCCAGGCCTGCATTAGCAGTCATTAAATCATCATGTAATAGAAGCAGGACTGATTAATACAGGATTTACACCACCACAAAAGAACACAAAAGAATTTAAGAAATGGTGGGCATATGTGAGGGAGTCCATATTCAAAACTTAAAAATGTATTGTTTTTGCATCTATAATTATAGATGCAAAAACAATACACACAGAACAAGAGCTGCTAATATATTGCCATGTTGTTATAGTTACATTGATGCACTGAGAAAAACAAAAGTGTTTTCACAGATCTGTCTGATCTATAATTTACCCAGCTGCACTGATATGATAGCAAGAGGGGACAGACAAATTTCAGCAAGGGGCAGTGCCACCCCAGGCCCCTCCTTAGCCACACTCCTGCCCTGCTTGCATCTTGCAATGGTTTTTCAACCACTGCTTCATAATGTTCTATTGTTAAATGTTTAATTGTCTGAGGCTGCAGTGAGTTGGAAGTGATTAAGTGTGAGGTTCATGATGGAACCATAACACAGCTCAACAGTGCTGACAAGGATAATTGTAAATCCTCTAATCACCCTACACCATCCCCTCTCTTCCTCCTCCCCCAATCTACCTGCAGACCAGACAGCTGTTATTGTTTAGCGGGTGAAGATCAGTGAGGGACTCTCTAATTCTCAGAAAGAGTGCAGTGCAGGTGTAATAACAAGGAGCAGATTTCCCATCTGAAGGAAAGACAATAAAATCAATTCTCCAGGAACAACTTTGTGTCCTCATAATGTTGATTTTTACTCAGCTTCATAAGCAAAATTTCCATCTGCATCTTGGATCTTTTCCTGAGACGTACTCTGGGTGTTAAATGAAAACCGTTCATCTCCAAAATGTCTCTTTCTAAATGATTTTTATTTTTATTTTTTGGTTTGTTTGTTTGTTTTGTGGAATAGCAGCTCTGTGGCTGGATTGTGTCAAATAAGCTGTGACACACTCTAGACAGTGAGATCGTACAGTCTTTTGGCTGTTGCGGTGCTTGAACTTGTGACCTTTTAGCTCCAAGAGGCTCCGCCGGGCCACTTCTCTTCTGATATGACATTCAGTGATATTTGCTTGAGGTGTAGGCAGAAAGAGAAAGAGAGAGAGAGATAGTGGAGCATTGCCATGGTGACTGGTTTCACAGAGCAAGCTGGTGCATTGCAAGGTTTGGAGCTACATGACAGGATTGAGCTTTACTGTGAAAAGAATTGTGTTCTGCATAAACAGAGCTGCAAGATAAAGAGTCTTGGCAGTTGTGTGTAATTATCACCTTTGTGACACAGTGAACAGAACCCTTCACCATCACATTTATGGACCTTTGAAGGGCCTGCTAAATGTGCCACTGTAATGTGGGATTAATTTACACCACTGACCTATAAAACCAGAAGAACAGCCTAAAAATGCACATTGCTATTGGCATATCTTTGTGTGACTACATAGGCACCTTGTAGCTCAGCATTGTGTACACCCACTTCTGAATTATGCTGCAAGTAAAATTATCTGCAGCTTACCAGCCCTGTTGGTTTAACCCCAAAATAATAATGCAACTAAAGCATTTAGCATATTTAATGAATGAAACCAGTGGTACAGTGATAGGATGCCACCTGTGCAACAAATCCAGTTGTGAAATTTCCTTATTACTAAATATTCTATAGTCAACTGTTAGTGGTATTATAACTAAAGTAGAAGCAACTGGGAACGACAGCAACTCAGCCACGAAGTGGCAGATGGGTCAGCGGATGCTGAGGCCCATAGTGCGCAGAGGTAAATGGTAAATGGTTCTTATATAGTGCTTTTCTACTCTACTTTGAGCAATCAAAGCACTGTATACAACATGCCTTATTCACCCATTCACACATATTCATAAAGCACTTCTTTCTATGATTAAGTGCTTCCTATCTAACATTCACACACATTCATACTCCGACTGCTCCATCGGAGAGCAACTTGGGGTTCAGTATCGTGCCCAAGGATAGTTTGGTATGCAGACTGGAGAAGCCAGGGATCAAATCACCAACCTTCCAATTAGTAGATGACCAGATCTACCACTAAGCGCCTTGAGGCAACTGTTGTGATTTGGCACTATATAAATAAAATTTAATTGAACCCCCTTAGCTACAGTCACCAACTTTCTGCAAGGTCAATTGCTATAGAACTCCCAATGCCACTTCAGATTAGCTCAAGAACAGTGAGTAGAGAGCTTCATGGAATGGGTTTCCATGGCCGAGCAGCTGCATCCAAGTCTTACATCACCCAGTGCAATGCAACGCAT
>JAVDPK010002148.1:99005-140097 GCA_034780415.1 Cichlasoma orientale
TTTAGCGTCGTCTGCTTTTATCTGCTTTTACCGCTTTTAGCCGCGCAGGTGTGCCTGCGCGTGGCCACTTTTAGCTGTGGTGTGTGTGCTCTCCCATCACCTGTCGTTGAGGTGCTGCTCCCGCACCCCCCCTAGGCTAGCGGGTCGTAACAAAGCACAGTGTCTAATTTGCACTAGGTGAATGTGTACTGTGGTCCCAGAGAGGGTATAGTTATCATCCAGATCCAAAGTGTAATTAAATCAATAAGGCTTTACTTGAATGATTACTGTCATATAGATTCCAGCACAACTGCTTTAACATTTCAGTATTTCACAAAGCCCATAACTAATGCCTGGAGTGAAGTACTTTGAGAGCTGGGCTACAAACATTGTCCATATAAGTCTGAAAGGTGTGAGCCTGTCTGTGGCCATTCGTTCTACTCTTGTTGCTTTGTTGTCAAGCCTCATATATCTCGTGTTTTTCTCTCTCTCCTCAGGACAAAGCTGCAGTGAGCGCAGGTTTCTGTTCAGTGTAGAGACGCTCCTGCTATGATCAAAGGCTCATTTCTGTATCGTCCACTGTTTTCTGTTTATCAGTAATGGTGATAGGATGGCTCTCATTCCTTTCCATGATTCTGCATTTGAGGACCCCTCCTGGTGCAGACTGATGTCTCTGAGCAATTAAAATCAGAGCACATAAGAAAACAGTGTGTCCCCATCATGTGGTCTGTGAAATGAAATGGGCTTTACAGCCTATTGTCTTTCTTTCTGATTATGTGTTCTTTGACACATTACAGTCTTACCGACCTCCTTCATTACACAGTGATCACTCATTTAGCGTCGTTGTTTCTTTGGCATCTCTTTAACTTGTCCTGCATGTACCTGAGGTGGCTCTATTGGTGCTGGTGTGATGTTGAACCCACATATATTGCTCCCAGGACTGATGTCTTAGTTTTGCCATCGTTGTGGTTTCCACATGGATCTCAACCCGCCGACAATCTGAGGGTACTTCTTTCTTTTTCAGGCCCTCTGTCGCCTCTGCTGTGCTGCTGTAGATGGGCCAAAAAAACATGCTGGGTTGAGTATCTGGGAATGGAGCCCATTTTCTTTAACTGATGTTTTTATTTTTTTTTAATGACGGCATAAGTCTTTCTGTTCACGAGTATTTCAGTTGGGTAATCTTGATCCAGAAACACTCCCATTAAGCACCAGCTCCTTGCAGAGGTTTAGGTCCCACTGACCGGTGGGGACATCATTGAAGGACAGCTTCTTTTTAATAAACCTTTCTATAAATTTCTGTAGATTGTCTCCTTCAGTCCCCTCGGGAATAAAGATACTGTTTCTGCATGGCCGTGCCTCCACGTCAGTTAGTTGGGCTTCTATCTGACAGTGTGACAGGTCACCTCCTTGGCTTCACTGTTCCATCAATGACTCAGTCTGAGTCATTCTCTGTTCCATCAATTCTGTATTTCTTTTAAATCAGTAAGAATAGCAGTAACCTATAACTTCTTCACTTAGATGTAACAGTTCTTCCTTCATTGCTCCGATGGATTCATGAAATGTTAAATGTTTGAACGAGGCTCCTCTGGGCCACCGTACTCCTGTATCTCAGTGATGCTGTTAGCTTGAAGCCTCCGTAGTGCTGTGGTTGCTATAGCATCGATGCAGCCGCTTTCACTGTCAGTCAGTAAGTGAAGTCTCTCGTCTGTCACGCTATGAAATAAAACTTTCACATGAATGAGTTTCGCTCGAGGGTTACAACCACCTGGGAGCTCCTAACTTTATACTGCTGCCTGTCAGAAGTCCTTATATAATGTTGTTGTTGTTGTTGTTTAGGGTTTTCCTTTTTTTTTCTCTTTTGTCTTGATGTGGTCATTCCATTCTTCCATGATTTGAGGGCGGGGGGAGGATATGACCAGCAGTTGAGCACAATTTTAAAGTAACACTGATTATCATAAGCAATAATATTAACAGACTAGATTTAATTGAAAAAATGTATAGATTGATTAAATTATCTGTAAACTCGTATTTAAATAGTAAAGGATTTAAAGTAAAATTTAGACATGTTTACTTGTGTCTGTATATATATATGTGTGTGTGTGTGTAATAGTCTTTCACACTTCATGTCTTTCATATAAACACTGTCCATTTTAGTCTTTGATCTCAGGTATTTGTGTCAGTCTTCAGTGGTGTGGTGGTTATCACATTTGTTTGGCAAGCAAAAGGTCATTGATTTGATTCTGGCTGGAGACACAAAGACCCCTCAGGGTGGTATGACGAAGGGCATTTTGTGTAAAAGCTCTAATTAAACATGCACAGCTACCTGGTGTGGTGACACCTTTTGCCAAGGGACAAAATGAAAGTGCTTCTTCTTTTTCTATCTTAGGTATTCATTAACAATGAAATAATTATAGTTAATTAATTATTAATTAATTCCTTCAGTTTGTAGATAATTCATTCAGACTCCCTACAAAAGCAGGAAAGTATTCATAAAAAAATGTTTACACAACATGTCTTTTTCCCCCTTCTTTCCCAGGTGAAGCTTCCTTTTCCTGTAGATCAAATCACAAATCTTCCAAGGAACGACTTCCAGATGTTGGTGAAAATGCACAAACTGACCTCAGAGCAGCTTGAGTTCATCCATGATGTCAGGCGGCGGAGTAAGAACCGCATCGCGGCGCAGCGCTGTCGCAAGAGGAAGCTTGACTGCATCCTCAACTTGGAATGCGAAATCAGAAAGCTGGTGAGTGGATTGTTTGTGCCGACACACTGTCACTGTCCTCCAGTCTGCTGGGTGAACAAGGAATACGGTGGCATGGTTTACTGTCTTTGTTTATAAAGCACCGTGAGTGCTCAGCTAGTGCAGAAAAGCGCTATAAGAACTAGTCCATTTACCATTTGAGCCCCTCCATTCGGTCAGCACTGTCGCACCATCAGAGTGCCCTGCAGGGGCTATGCTCACTGTGTAGACTGGTGAAGCTCTGGTTCAGCCTTTATTTATTCTGCAAGTCACTGCTGCAAAAAGGAACACGTGAAAGGAACACTGAACACACATCAGATCTCCCAGTACTGATATGAACTGGGGAATGTGTTAGAAGCAAAATGATGCCACCTTATTTGATGGAAATTAAAATGATCATTTACAGAGGACTGAATTAAAGGACATCCCAAAAATCAAAGGAAAAAATTATGCCCCCAGGAGGGGACAGGAGCTTAGTGATGCCCTCAGGGATCTTCGAGGGCATCACTGAGCTCCTGGGTAGTCTGAGGTGGAACCTGGCGGTGTGCTATTGGATTTAGGTTGGGCCAGTGTGGGGGCCAGTCAATGATATCAGTTCCTTCATCCTTGCGGAACTGCCTGCATATTCTCACCACATGAGGTCAGGGATTGTCATCCACTAGGATGAACCCAGGACCCCCTGCACCAGTGTAGGGTCTGACAGTGGGTCCACGGGTTTGATCAAACTGCTCTGCAGTGCTCATCCTGTTCCTCCTTGCACAAAGGAGCAGTTACTGGTCCTGCAATGGGTTAAGGACCTTTTATGGCCCTGTCCAGCTCTCCTAGTGTAACTGCCTGTCTTCTGGAATCTCCTCCATGCTCTTGAGACTGTGCTGCAAAGCACTGTGTTGGGAGACAGCAAACCTTCTGGCAATGGCACGTATTGATGTGCCATCCAGGACGAGACGGATTACCTGTGCAACCTCTGTAGGGTCCAGGTTTCGCCTCATGCTACCAGTAATGGCACTGACCCTAGCCAAATGCAAACCTAGTGAAAAAATGTCAGTGGCCTCCACCTGTAAAACCATTCCTGTTTTGGGAGGCGTTACCTGTTGTTAATTTCATTATAATCCAACCAGCTGAAACTGATTAACAGAGAGAGAGAGAGAGAGTGCCAAATCATAACAAACAGTCGCCTCAAGGCACTTTATATTGAAAGGTAAAGACCATATAATAAATACAATTAAATATTTTTTATGTTTTTACTCCCGAGTCCCCTCAATCGCCCCTCTGAGTGCTCTGTGTGTGAAAGACTGAACTCTTGACCTCATCCTAATCAAAATTCTGACTTTGCAGCTCTAGCGAGCCTGAGAGTTTTTTGTGACTCTGTTACATGACAACAGTGGCACGCCTATTTTAATCATAGTAGTAGCATTCTGGGCCATGATAGATGTTTGAAGAGCTTTCGAGGGTCACGATTGTGATGGTTAGACGGCAGGTGTTGTGGGGTGTTCCTGGTATGCAATGGTTAGTGCCTACTCGAGGTGTTTCTGGAAGCACAGCCAGTGAACCTTTTGATATGATGGAAAGGTGTCAAAACACACAGTGCATCACTATCTGCATGTGGGGGTGCGAAGCTGCAGACCAAAGTGGCCGTGCTGATTCCTGTCTGCAGACCGCATACAAAATATCTGCTGGTCAGTGTCCCTGATACCACAGGACATCATCAGAGGTCTTGTAGGTCCACACCTAAGTGGGTCAGAGAAGTTTTTGCAAAATTGCATGTAAGAGACTTGATTTAAAAGATAAAACCTTCTAGTTTCTGAAACTATGGTTGTTTAACAAGTGTCTAAAATGCAGCCTGACCTTAGTTAATGCTATCAAACAGATGCTACAGCAGAGTGTGAGAATGTTTTACTGAATGAATGGGATAACAGCATGAATGGAAAGTTCAGCAGGCAGAGAGTGGAAAGCTATCTCTGTTGTGCACACACAGCCTTATTGATTGCATCTTTAAATGAGTCATGATCTATATGTGTGTGTCTGTGTGTAGGTGTGTGAGAAGGAGAAGTTGCTGACTGAGAGGAACCAGCTAAAGGCATGTATGGGTGAGTTGTGGGAGAACTTCTCCTGCCTGTCACAGGAGGTGTGCAGGGATGTTCAGCTGAGCCCCGAGCAGGCCCAGTCTTTACACCACTACTGTCCCATGCTGCGCCCCACCAACTCCACTTCCAGCAACAAAACTGCCCACGAGCCCAAGGCCTCCCTCAGCACCCCCACCGCCAACACCACCACCAGCATCGACCTTACCACTCACTCCGGTTCGGCCACGCCAGAACCAACCTTTCACGGGTCGCCTGGCCCCTCAGAGAGCGAGTCTGACCTGGCTGTCAGAAACGGGGCAGACAAAGATACAGACGGCCAAGACGCCACCAGCTTGTACACAAAGTCAGGGCTGCCGGTGGATAAATCCAACCAGACGGTAACAGTGGATTTTTGCCAGGAAATGACTGACAAATGTACAACTGATGAGCAGCCAAGGAAGGACTGTACACAGTAGTGGTTGTTGTCTTGTTGTTTTTGGATGTTTGGTTTGTTTGTTTGTTTTTTTCATTATTTAATTTTACTCTTCTGACAAACCCTCTCTCAGGGTTGTTGAGACAGTCAGCCTCTGCCAGTGTTCACTGAAAAACAACTTTTGTTTGTATTTATGTCTTTTTTTTTTTCTTTTTTTGTTGGTTGACACTAAAGTTGTCTTAACAGCAGCAATACTGTTCTCCAGGAATTCTCCTATTACCATGACAGAGTGGGAACTTCTCACCAAACCCTTACAATGGTGCTATACTCGCCCCGGCAGCAACCTCTACAGTGGAGACTCTGTTCTTCATGTGTCACACATCACAACTCGAAGTCAAACCTCATTGGACCTAAACAGCAGCTCGCTTTGTCTCTCTGCATACCAGCAGTATGTCAGTTCCTGCCTTTGTCTTTTCCTCTTCTCTCCTTCCCACTCTGTCTCTATCAATCTCTTCTACCTCTTTCTTTCTCACTCTGCATCTTTTTTTCTCTCTCTCTCTCTGTCTTTTTTCTTCTTTCACTATATCTCAGTGGCTCTTTTCGTCACAGCAATTCAAACTCAGGAAGAAAAAATGTTCAACTCTGAATGTTCAACCTAATTCATGAAAAATGAGAAAACAGCTTCTGTACACGAGGAAGTTGTGAACTGTAAAGTGTTCATATGCAAAAATGTCTTCAAGCGTCTCTCATTTGTATTTCTATACAGAAGAATTTTGTACAGGTTGTAACCGAAAACATTCCTCCTATGCCTTCCACATGGAATTGAAAGGAGAAAAAAAGGCTTTTGCAGGCAGTTAAATGGCTATTTTTATTTCCCACTCATCAGCAATACCATTGTATTTGGATGTTGTACTGGTGACTTTAAAGTGCTCGTTTGGCAGAAGTGTATATAGTATGAAGCATGATGACTGTAACAGTGATTTTGTACAGGTAGATGCTTAGATGTTTCTTTTTCACTGCACCTTTTTGCTAAGGGAAAATCTTTGCTTTGCTGTTTCCTGTCCTGCCTAACGAACACTCCCCATTATGGTGGGTGTTCTTAAACTCAGGAAATCAGCTTGATACACAATTAGACATACATGAACAGTACATACAGGCGCACACATCAACACACACAAACATACCATTTTGAGCCCCTTGCATGTACAGTTTTGGTCAACAGTTTACATACGCTCATAATCAGCATGGTAATGTCGGGCTTTTAATGATTTATTTGAAGGTGCATAATTTTTTAATTATTTTTCACACAGGCTCAAATCTTTACATACAGGCTCAAATCTTTACAGGCTCAAATCTATACGTACAGGCTCAAATCTATACATATAGGCTCAAATCTTTACAGGCTCAAATCTATACATATACCCCCACTATTTGGTTAAATGTAGCAAGTTGCACCTCATTCAGATGCTTTTGGTGGCCATCAACAAGCTTCTGGCATCATTCCACCTTAGAAAAAAAAGAAAAGTTCAAAGAAATCATTAAAAGCCCAAAATTAAATGACATTCATGCCCATGGTGAGTGTATGTAAACTTTTAACCACAACTGTATAATTGAAGATGTGTTTTGGAGAGCGCGGCTCAGGCCTGCTCTTCTAAACCTTTGACACCTCTTTAAATGTGAAAAAAAAAATTCCTTGTGTTTTCTTTTCTTCCTTTTTTTTTTAAGTTTCTTCTCAGAACTTTAAGATTCTATTGTATACACAGAAATGGGTTGGCTTTCATCAGTGTTATCAGCTGATGATAGAAGATGACAAAAAGCCTCTCCATTTTTTCCCCAAATTTACCTTGATAACAATAAAACTAACAAATGGAAAAATATAAATGCATACAAATTTTTAAAAAAAACCTCGAATCTGGCACTTTTTCCCAGCTCTGTGCTCCTTAAAAAAAGAGACTGGAGCACTTAAATTGGTACTTCAAGAGGAAATATCTTGTTGTTAACATATGATTATGTGAATATATAGTAAAGAAAAATAACTATGAAGAATTTGAAAGCCTAACTGCAAAATCTTTTAGTGTATGAGTGTTCACATCTTCTATTTTTATTTCTTTAGAAATTGAATAAGCTAATTCAGAGTTAATTTGACGTGAAAGGTGTGTGCGTGTGTGTTCACATGATTGAGTAGCAATCATATAAGATAGTAAAATGTTCAACCTACTTGTGCATTTATTTAAACACCCTATTTTGTGATGTGCATGCATGCTGCCTAATAGCTATAAGCCTAGTTAGATGGTCTAGCTTCTGTTTTTACCTTGTGCGTTCTCTCTGGAGCATTTTGCTATCAAAATGCTACTTTTTTTAACATTTCTATATATAAAGAATCTGAAAAATGCCAGCCCTCGCTAGAGGCAGGCTTTAAAGTACAAGCAGGGCTCCACACTTGAGCACAAAGGTTGAATTTAATTGTAACATGAAACTTTGTTCATTGCACTTTAAAGCTCCAATCCAAAATGGCACTCCTTGCTAGCCTAACAGGTTGATGTACTTAACTACTTAACATTTCCTTCAGAGGTTTTTATGCTTATGTAACAACAGAGGAGAATCTACTACAGTGCTTTGAAAATTCAATCAAATCAATTAAACCTTAAGTTGAATTAAGTTACACTCATTTATTAGCACAGAAGAAAAAGCTACTTTTAGCGGCCCTTTTGTCACACGGGGTCACCATAGCGGGTAACTCTGTGTTTGAAGCTTTATGCCAGATACCCAAAGTGGATTTGTGTCTCTAGCCGAAACTGAACCAGCAATTTTTCACTTGCTAAGCAAATGTGCAATCCACTATTCTTTAGAGCTACACAAGCTTGTTTGTTAGCATGAAAAAAGAAAAGTAGTGTTCTTTCCTAAAGATTGATGATGCTGTCATGTCAAATTTAAATACATTTAAAATTATCTCTGTTGTCTAAAAAGCAGTGCCCTATTTTGCTATTTCCAAGCTAGCTGCAATCTACTCGACCTGTCATGCTGGAAAACTAATTTCTTCTAATTATTGTAGGGTCTTTACCTACAATATAAAGCGCCTTGAGGCAACTGTTTGTTGTGATTTGGCGCTATATAAATAAAATTGAATTGAATTCTATGCATGTGTGAAAATGTAGCTGATTTATAACAGAATTTGTTTGAGCCATTTATCTTGTGGGATTTGTTTTTACTGTTTGCAAAACAGAATCTTTACATTTTGATTAATAAAAAAAAATGTTTCTGTTTTTGTAAAAATTGCATAGTACAAGGCGCTAAAAAAGGACAAATTTTCCTTACTAAAATATTTTCCTGTTTTGAAGAATGTTTAACATTCATAGCTAATTTACCATCCATGAACAAAAAATTAACTTGCATTACTCAAAGTAGCTGTTAAAGTAAATTTCCTCCGTTATTCACAAGATTATTAAAAATGAAATATAATGTGTGTGTGTTTTTAAAATGTATCAAATTTAAGTGGATCTTTAGCTTTTGGTAGTGTTGTAAAAGTCACAGTAAATATATGTTATCAATATATACTTTTCAAGATATGTTCCAATCGATGTCCCTGTGCCTGTGTACGTTCTCTCCAGGTACTGTGGATCCTCCCACAGTCCAAAGACATGCTTGTTAGCTTAAACTGGTGATTTGGAATTGACCATGGGTGTGATTATGAATAAGGAAGTTAAAAAAGGTTAACATGCCATTGAAATTTGTACAACAAAATTATTTTTTTTTTACCTATTTTTTATTTTTGAGAATAGTGGTCAGGAAGTGGTCATGTAATTGCACATGCATAGAACAAATAAGAGTTTTGGAACAAAAATAGAAAAAATGATTTTTTTTAAAAAAATACTGTTTATTAAAGCGCACTAAAACACAAAATAAAAGATACAGCCAGTCTTAACATCTGCTGAAGTACTGCTGACCCTCTGTTTTACATGTTGCATTATTATAACACTGACTCGTTTTCTTCAGCTGAAACTGAGCTGTCATTTTTCAAAAGCAAAAAATACTGCAGCTCTTCAAAATTTAGTTTCTCAGTTGTTGTAAACTGGTTGTAAACTTAACATTTTTGCGTTTTTGATGTCAATTGTGCGACACTGTCTACTTTAGCTACCTGGTGAATATTTGAGTACTGGTCGCACAATCAAGTTTGTTTTTTTTCCTGTGACATTTCATAACTGATTAAACACAGAGCTGCACGGTGACAGAGAGCTTTATAGGGAACCAATAACAGTGACACTGGTATTATTCTGTAGCCACTAAACTGTGCAATCAGCATTTACTTAATTGCAAAAATAATTTCTGTTGTTACTTTAATGAACAGTATTATTTTTAATTACAAGAGTTCAAATTCTAAAAATTTGCTGAGTTGAGTTTTTAATTTAGGTAGAACAGCCAAATTTGTACAGCATAACACAGTGTGACATTTGGGGGATGCTACTCTGCCTAGCATAGGAGTTAGCCATAAACCCTTTTAGATCCTTTTTTACCTGTAATTTCTTGAACAATCCATGTAATTATTTTATAGCCAAATATTTCTAGGATTGGGGCTTTAAAGTTTGGATGACATTTTTTGGAGTTCTCCCCCTGACCTTTACCGATGTAAATCGTAGATGTTGTTTGAATGATGATCTCATACGTAAGACATTTTCTGTTTTACAGCCAGACAGAGAAACTGTAGGTGTAGTTTATAAACCTGTTTTTAAAATGTTGAACTGTCCCTATTTTGTACACAGGCCCACACATGCAAATATTACAATATTATCACAGACATATACACACAGAATACATATGTGTTGCCACAGGATGGGTGTGGAGCAATAGTGACTCCTCTACAACTGATGTGGTTTCTCGTGTTTCTTGAACTGTTTATTTCTGATTTGTGCTTTATACATGTGCCCATATTTACTAAAGCAGAGCAGTATTTTCCCATGTTAACATTCTACCAGGTTCAAGCAAGAAAACTAAAGTGAAATAATCTACATTACTGAACCTTCTTTTCTACAAACATTATGCAACTCATTTTGTGATTGTTTTCATTTTATCATAAACTGAGGAAGCCTGGTGTTGCGTTGGGTGCACAGACTCTTTGACTCCGACTCTTTGACTCTCTGATTGGATAGCATGGATTCAAACTGTTGGAACGAGACCCCTGGCCATCTCAAAAGATGTCCAAATATTTCCAAAATGATCACAGAATTCATGTGTTGTTAATTTAACATTTCCATAGAGGGGAAAATGAACAATGATACAACACTCCCTGTGCACCCTGTTGGGTCAAAGTACAACAATGGGTGTCCTCAGCTAAAAATGGTGGGATCCTAGACTTTAATTTCCACTGTTGTTTAAATTGTCTGTTCACAAAAAAACTCTTTTACCTGTGGTGGCATCAACCCACACAGATGGTTTTGGTTTCCTTTTGTCCAGGTTTTAGTACATGTGCTTCTTGAGATTTGTGCCTACACTCAGCTATAATGGAAACAAAATTTCAGCCATTCATTGCATCATATTAGTGTGGTGGCAGAAATCTCAAACACCGACATGTCAAACCAAAGCTGTCTGCATGGCCAAATATGAGTAGAGTTGGGGAAATGTTTTATTGTAATTTGGGTGAACCATCCCTTTAATGTCTCAGGGTGCCAAGCATTCAAACCTGCTCTCTATATCATGCTGAAGCAGACTAACTGTTCTGTTTGTTCACTTTTATGTGCTTTCTTTGTAACTCAAACTAAAAAGTTAGTTTAAAACAGTTTTATATCATTTAAAGCAGCATCCCCCGGGGTGGAGGTGGGGGTGGGGGTCATTAGGGAGCTGTAGAACAATTTGTTAACACGACCCTCAGTAAATGCAGCCCACACCACTCTACCCCTCCACCTCCACAAGATAAAAAGAAACACAGTTATACACACACACACACACACACACACACACACAGATGTCATCCACTGTCCACCTAGTGGATGTTAACTCACACAGTCACGCTTTGAGCTCAGATGCCCCACTGTCCAGCTAGTGGCTAACATTGTATTTCAGCCCTTTGTGGCTAATAGCACACAATGAGTTAAGCTATGCAGAACAATGGCAGATGCACAGTTGATCATGTTCACAAAAATATTAATTAGTGTAGCTTTAAAGTGATTGAACACAGCTAAAAATGAATTAAGGAATTCTCCAGGTTATTTTTTGCAGGCAAACACTCGATGTGTTTGTGGCCATTGCATCAGTTTTCAATGATGTGCACAGTTTTTCTGTTGTAGCGCTTTCTGTTGTGCTTTTGCTCCTTTTGTCACTGCTTCTCTGAAACAAACACTGGCTTTTTTAACTCCAAAGGTTGTTCTATGAAAGAATATGAACAAAAACATGCCTTTCTCACAGACTGCTCAACTTTATTGGGAAAAAAAAATCTGGTATCCTGGTTGAGCGCACAGGCTGAGATCACTGAGTAGAATAAAAATAGAATGTTTACAAATAGGTGTCATGTCACGTCTGATACGTTTTTGCCATGTAAAAATCACTCGGTTCAGTTGAACTGGTTCTTGGTGTTATGGAAGAGACAAAGAATGAGTTTCCTCACCTTGTTTTTAATCCAACTTTTGGGATGGGTCAGCATTACATGGATACAAGTGCACCTCCAATATTTGCCTTAGAACTTGCAGAGGCCATAGTTCACATTTAAGTGAAGTGAGTGTATGCAGGGGCCCGAGCCCCCATCCCTGAGTCACCAGTGCGGACTTTCTCACACTTATCTACCTGTGAAATCCTTCATACCTCTCATAACTGGTCAATGACTGTATCAGCAAACTGCATCAGGTGTTTTTTCTACATGCTTTTTACACAGATTATATGGATTATTGTATTAGTAGGTGCAACATTTTTAATGTAATAGCTCCTAAGCTTGTAGTTGTTGTTTTTTCTCTCATTTTTCTAGATGACTGTTTTGTGTTAATATTGTCAATTTGAAATAGCTGTTATTTGCTTATTCTCTACTAAGAGTTCTTACCTAATTTTTAAATGCTACATGCCCTAATTAATTAAATGACTTAATAGCCATTGTAAATACGGTATTGTGAGAACCCCATTTTCATTCATTTCAATTGCTAGTGTTACATAAGTGAATTTTTTTTGTCTAGACACCATTTCTCTTTATGAAATAAAGAAACATGCATATCATTTGTTGTGCACTGTGGGTGTTTTTCTCTGTTTTTGGTCTCCACCAACAACTGTGGGAAATGTCTCTTTAATTGCTGCACTATGTTTAACAGATTTCCTAGTTGGTGTTTGTCTAAGCCTTATTGCTAAAAAATCTAAATGTACTTCGATTATTTTAGTTGATAGTATGCATACATCTACTACTAATAACCTTTCCATATGCTATTTTTTAACCTGTCCTGTCCTGCAACTGAAGCAAGCAAAATTATAGTGTGCATGCTGTGCTGAGCCAGTCACATTTGATTTGCCATATACTACTTTAACCCCGGCTGGTTTGAGCAGTGGTAGTTCGTGGCAATTGTAACAACATGCAGTTGTAAAACTGCAACGTGAAGTATGTTGTGTTCGCTGTAACTGAACAAGGCCTAAGTGTTCAACATGTATCACTTTGAGCTCATTTTAACACAAGAAATCGCTAATGTACTTACGCTGGCCAAAAAAATTAAAGGAACACTTTGAACACCAGATCTCAATGGGGAAAAGTCCTGCTGGATATCGACACTGATATAGACGGGCTGAATCAGCACCTGCAGCTCATGTATCCATTATGTTTAGCTTTTTTAATCATTTCAACAACCTCAAACATTTATCTGCTAGTTTTGGCAATTAAAGTTAAAGTTGTAACTACTTATTGCTGGTCAACTTATTACTGGTTTATTCATTAGTTATTTCAACTATTTAAAACATTTATTCATGTTTAGCATTTTCACAATAACTTTAATATAGACATTAACTGTATTTCCAGTATCTGTGTCTTTTAACTATTCTGTAAGCTTTTTCTTCCCCCTTTATCCTGTCAAGTTTTTATACACTTTTCATTCAAAATCAAACGTCCACCTATCTTAATCAAATGATAATTTCATTGTTTTCTCATTAGTTGAGTTAATCTTTCTATGCAGGCCTCCCCCCAAGAACCCACACTGCTGCTGTAAGCTTCACTAGAGAGAGCTGTCATACATCATGCCACTCAAACATAACAGTTCGATCTGGCTGAAGAGGGGAAAGCATTTAATAGAACAAAAAACAGAACAGAAACATTCACAATAAAACTCTAAATTTATTAGATACATTCACTTCTCCTCAGCTCATTTTTTAAGACAAACCCATAAATTATAAGCACGGGTATATCAAGGAGAACTGGATACTGGATTACAAGATGACATCTCACCTATGTGAAAGCTTGGTACATACACATATACACAGATGCTTTTGGAAATTTGGTCCCATACAGCATTTACACTGTAAATGCTGTAAATGTCCTTCTTTGTCAAGACCAAAATGTATTGAATTAATGACATATTCTTTTTTTCCAGGTATGATCGTTGTCATATGCTATGTTTATGTAGGCTCAAGTGTTCATTTAGCTCAACAGTCTCTTTTTAATTTGTTATTTGATGTTATAAAATGAGTGTTTGTCATCATGTATACAAACGCTGGTTCATAGTTGATGTGAATGAAGCATTATCTGAGGCGCAAGACTTTGAAAGGACCCTTCTTCCCTTAATCTTTTGTGTGAAAGTACAAAATGAGAAATTAGATTTTTTTTTAATCACCTCAGAATTGTGTTTTGAAGGTGAATATAAGAGCAGGTTTAAAATGTTACAGCTAGCATCCCATGGGTGAAAAAAGTTGATATGTAGCTAGGCAACTAGTAGTTTATAATCACATTTTAAAAAGTGTACAGCAAGCATTCACAAAGAGGTCAGGGAACCTAAACTAACTGAAGTTCAAGAGGTGTGTTTGGGCTGGCAGGTGGTGGGAGCATGATACCACATGACCAACACTGACAGGCAATATTTCACCTTCACTTCTGTACACTATTATGTCTATGGATACGCCATAAACACCCATTCAAAGAGTTCTCTCAACTTTTTTGCAGTTCCTGTTTTCCCCATTATTTGCTGTTTACTGTAATTACAGGATTCTGGATCTTTGAAGACTTTTAATCTCATTTGATGAACATGTGCTTTGGAATTCATGTCTGAATTCTCCAAAACTACTCACAAACCTACAAGTAGCTCATAGTCTATATGTGTATAATCAAGCAGCCACTGAAGCTACTCATCACACATTACAGCAGATTAAGTGTCTCTTGTCTGTGGGACAGTCGTACGCAGTGAGGATGTAAAACTATTGACGAGATAATCGACCTCACTGGGAGCAGAGTTTAGGTAGCTGCTCTGCACTGTGTTGGCACTGAAGAGCATAATAATGAAGGAATTATATCCTTAAACTTAAAGTAAATCCATTAAAGTAAATGTTATTAAGAAATGATCAGACAGGAGGGGGTTTTCAGGAAATAATGTTAAGTTTTGCCATAGTTATGCCATATGTCAGGACAAGATCCAGAATATGATTAAAGTGGTGGGTGGGCTCCTTTATATTACATACACTTTCAAATGAATTAAAACTCTGCCTGGGTCTTTGAATAATTAATAAACTTAATAAGCTAGAGTGGAAGAGTCCTCCTCCTCCTCGAGGGTCGAGGAGGAGGACCCTTCGAGCAGTCTGACAGTTTGTATGATTTGGGGGTGTTGATTCATTTAAACTAACATATTCATCCTGCTGTAAACAGGGCTCTGTAAGGCAAAATAAATCAATATGTTTATCAATTACTAAATCATTTACTAAAATGATTGGTCCTGCTTGACTCGTCATCATCGCTGTTCTTGTTCACTGTGCATCAGGAGAGGTCACCACTTTTTCTCCTTCAGTGATATATTCTATGAAAGCCGAGGTGACCTTGAAACCTCTCCTGATCTTGTCTAAATTTATAACTGTCATCAGCTGATGGACAAATTGTTTTCGGAGGTGAACGTTTTCCCACGTAAGCCAATGCAAAAGCAATGTGTCTGGAATGGTGCAGACATTTCGTGGTTTCGGAGAGTTGAAAACAAGCGTTTCCCACATTTCCACTTACAATTTATTGGATGTGTTCTGGGGTGAAGTTCTAGTTCCAAAATGCATCCGGTGACGACTTGCACGCGTTCAGCGACGCGGAGATGCATCGTAGCACCACCCCTGCAGTGTGCTAACATAGCTGAACTGTCTGTGCAGAAAACATACTGTGAACATATAAGGTTGCTGCTGAGAAACAGGACGGATTTCATGAAATGAATTTCCAGGGTGTGCCAGAAAAGGGGTTGCAGAAAAAAACATCCTACAACTGTAAAGGTTGTCGTGTCCCCGTGTAGTTTGAGGGAATGTTACACAGTGTACCACTCAAGAGGCCAAGGTTCACTTGGCCTCTTTAGAACTCCCATATAGCGCTTGCTTGGTCCCAAAACTGTACTTTATAGTTTACTTTTTCATGATTGAAGACAGCTCCAGAATCATGCTCTGAAAGAGAAAAAATAAGAACAAAGTATAGTTATTATTGATGTCATAAACACGATACATTTTTGTTTTCTGACCTCAAGTAATGATCCCTTCCAGGCATGTCTCCAAATGTATGATAGCACTCTATTCTGAATAATAATCTGTCTTGTTTGAAAATTTAAAAGAAGAAGTTTAAATTTATGGTTAATATTTCATGTATACTTCTTCAATCACTGGAAAATCATATGACTGAAAATTATACTTGCAGATATCTCAAGACTGAGTTGTCTTGAACAGTGTTAGAATGATATACAATAGTGAGAAAACATGTAATAAGCTTATGTTCAGCAAATATTTGCTGAGAAAAACCTTTTATTTTATTTTATTTTATTTTACTCAAGTCATACTTGATGACTGGAATCCCGGGAATAAAGGGTTTTCAGTCCATCAGATTATTTCAAATGAGTTTATTTACATGAAACAGTTAATATTTATAATCATACGATGGCTGAAATGTGTGAAAATGCTAAATTATAAAAAGAACTGCCATTGGGCCATTTTTATTACCATGCACTCTCTATAGCTTCGAGCTGCAGATATTTGCAATATCAATTCACTTACTCAAATAGTCGGGAGTATAATAGTCATAAGTGGAATATTTTTATCTGCAGTAATTTATATTTCTATATATACTTAAGCGCACAAACATGGAGAGCCAAAGATGAGTGGGTAGAAAGGTATCAAATGAGTCATCAGTTAATATGGACTGGAACTGAGATCACATGATCTGCTGAGATTGCAGCTGAGCTTAACTTTGCAGCCGGCCTGAACTAAGACATATATTTAGATTTAATTATGTCAGAATTAAAAGAAATCTACAATAACATTTTCACTGATCATCATTCCCGTTCATCTTACAGCATCATTCTGGCTAGTTAACACTGAAGATGTCAAAAAAATACAGTGTAGATATACAGTATACTGAGTTGAAGGAAATGTAAGGCAGCTTGAACATATCCTGTGCAGCTGTAGCGAATCAAAACAACACTTCTGACCAAACACAAGAAGCAAAGTATGATGAAAGGTAAAACAGACCTAAATCTTTCAACAAAGGAGTTCACATTAAAGTCACATATATGAGATTATAAGCCTTTTTAAAGTGTTCCATAAGCCATTAATAGACAAGAGGAGACATTTACTTACCATGGACATTCTCCTCCCTCCAGCTGGAGGCGGCGGGGACATCACTGGACTCTCCCCCTGGCTGGAGTGCTGGGACGCATTATCTGTTCCACTCAGACATTCTCCGCTGTCAGATGGACTGGCCAGCTTTCCTTCTGACAGTCCTCGGGACATAAAACTGCACTTCCTGGCTGTGGGATAGTGTTCGCTCTCTGGAGAATCACTCATGTCACTGAGCTCCTTACACACACTCACTCTGCTGTGCTTCCTCTGTGGGTTCTTCAGGGCTGCTGGTATCTCCATGTGGCCAGCCATCAGCATAGGTTGAGGTCCTGCATAGTGTGGTTTACCAGAGCCATGGGGTCCATTTGAATCATCACTGCTGCATGAGGGCTTTCTATTTTCCAGAGTGTAGCGTCGTTCCATGGCAACCAGCTGTTGCAGACCTTGGATTTCAGGTTGGCTTGGGCGGTAGGTCTGCTGGTTGGAGATGTTGTAGCCTTCCTGCTTCTGAGGAGCTGCTAAGGCCAAATTCAAAGGCTGAGTTTCCCCAAGAGTATCAGGCGCAACAGAGCAGGTCATGTGTGTGACCTGCATTAATCTCTGTGGTGAGGAATTGGAGAGCACACAGATCTGCTGCACCACAGAGTTCTTCTTTGACCTGCACACGCTGTCATCATCCCCATATTTGTATCCATACAAGATCTGTTTGATCTTCTTCACCCCCAGATGGAAAATCTCCAGGAGGTTGAGGAACAAAGAAACTCCAGCAATAACTAGCATGAAAACCATGAAAATGTTCTTCTCTGTTGGTCGTGACACAAAACAATCAACACTGTTAGGGCAAGGCAACCTTTCACATTTATAAAGAGGAGACAGTCCAATACCATACAAAGCACACTGTCCTATAATGAAACCCACCTCCACCACAGATCTGGTCAAAATATGGAAAACATATGTACGCAGCAAGGAGCCCCTGAGAGGAGCTTTCCTTACTTTCTTCTGTTCGTCTAACTTCCTGAGCTCTCGCTCGATTCTCTTATGGTCCTCCTGGACGGGATCTGTGCCTTCCAGCTCAGCTTTCAGACAGGCTTTCTTCCTGTGCCTCTGTTTCTCCAGGGTCCTCAAACGATACAAGGCATGACCCATGTAGACCAGAGATGGTGAGGACACAAAGATGATTTGCAGGACCCAGTAGCGGATGAGTGAGATGGGAAAAGCGTCGTCATAGCAGACGGTCTCGCAGCCAGGTTGCTCCGTGTTGCAAACAAACTCACTCTGCTCATCATCCCAGACATCCTCAGCCGCAACGCCGAGCACAAGCATCCGGAAAATGAAGAGGATTGTGAGCCAGATCTTCCCGACTATGGTGGAATGAATGTGGACCTCTTCTAAAATACTCCCTAATAAATTCCAATCCCCCATTTTCTGTCATAATATTATCAGCTGTCAGTGAATAAAGGAAAACCTGAGGAGTTTGCAGGGCTTTCTACAAATTTAAATGATGCTGTAAAATGTGCTTTACTTACTTGCTTTCTAGAGTCCTTGTCCTGTGTATTTTAGCATAAGGCCATTAATCAAATTGTAGATTCAAGTGTGGCGACACTTGTCATCCCTCGCAGACTGTGCAGTCTAACTGACACTATTTCAGTGCTGGAAAGTAGGGCTCCAGTTTGAAGCTATTGATCCATCAGGACCATGAGCCTATAACGCCCTGAGGTTAGGTTCATCCTGCCACTTTTATCAGGACACTAAATTGGAAATAGCACCAACTCAGACGCCAACACACAGCTGTGGAAAGTGTTTTCAAATTTATTACTCATAATGTTCATGCATCCTTTTCCTCAATCTAGAACTCTATATTCTTGATTTTTAGTTTGTTTTTTCCACTGAACTGAAACGCAGCAGCATCCAATGACACTTTAGATAATAGTGTACTTCCAGTTTTGTACCAGCTCTTTCCTGTTTCACACTGATGGTGTGCCAGCTAAGGAACTAGTCTTCACGTTTGAAGTGGAGAACTTCTGCTGACTAGAACCTTCACCTTCTACCTCAGCTGTGACACTTAAATGTTGGAGTTTAGCTTCCCTTCTGCCAGCTCTGGGTAAATCAGTTGGTTCTATGTAATATTTACGCAGTAGTGTTTTCAAGAAATGAAGCTTATGAGTAAGATTTGTAATTACTCATCTTCTTCCTGGGGGTGAACTGGTGACAAGCTGTCGTGAGCAGGGCTGGAAGGCGAGGTGTGTGCCCATTGAAGTAGGCTGCAGGGGTTTTGTGGGACACTCACTCCATAGAGCACTCGGTACACTGGGCATCACAGGAGGAGCGAGGAGCAGAGCCATCAAGAACATCACTGAAGCAGCTGAGAAAGCCTCAAGGTGGCTCTGGGTACAAAGAGATGGTCCATGGGGACAAGCAGTGGCTGCCTGAACACGGGCTGCAGTCTGATCAACTGTGGTCGGGTCGCCTGGGAGAGGGTGTATGATGTTGGAAGACCCGAAACACCCTTTGACCCCAGGATACATCAGTGATGATGTGTTCAGGTGCATCCGCAGATGTATTTTAGAGCTTTGTTTGAGTTTTTATGCAACGAAGTCCAGCACTCGTGTGCATATATGATCTTTGTGTTCTGCTTGAAAAAGGATGACAA
Organism: Cichlasoma orientale; assembly: GCA_034780415.1. Classification (NCBI taxonomy): domain Eukaryota; kingdom Metazoa; phylum Chordata; class Actinopteri; order Cichliformes; family Cichlidae; genus Cichlasoma; species Cichlasoma orientale. The sequence goes on from JAVDPK010002148.1 coordinate 118,604, forward strand.
AAACGCTCTTCTCTCACGTCTGCATTCAAAATGTGTGTTTTAAAAGAGAATGACTTCATATCTGGATATAAGAATAAATGGTTTTCTGTGTATGTGTATGAAACTGCTCTTTCATTTGATATAGTCACTGTGTTCATATTCATACCACAAAATATTGTGGGAGTCTTGACAGTTTAGTAAATGTCCTCAGTAATGCTGGAGGCTGCTGGCAGGTGGAATGCTAACCCTGCTCTGACAGACATGCCTGCTCTGTGAAAAGGCTGCTGGATGTGAGACAGCAGGGGTGGGGGCTTCAGTATTTTGTGGATTGGAAAGGTTAGGGGCCAGAGGAGAGTTCTTCCATCCCTCGGTCTGCCATCCTGGATTCCTCATTAGGGATTTTCATCAAAGGCATCCCAACAAGACAGACGGGTCGCCTGGAGGCTCTCGTCGAGAAGGGGGTACCGTCATGGTCCCCTTGTCTTCCTGTGCTGACCTACCTTTCTATCTCTTCATCTTTTTGCTCTCTCTTTCTCTCCTTTGTCTGTGTGTGAGGCTGTGTGTTGTAATGCTGCTTGTATTTTTCAGAAGTGGAGCCTTCTCCTGGCTCACCTGCCCTTCCTGCCGGTGCACCTCGAAGAAGTTGGGTAATCGGTAACTTGCATGCAGTCTGATTCTTCACTGAGGCTGAAGCTCTTCCTTTAGTTGCTGCCAGATCATTGCATCTACTGTGGTAGTGTAGACTGACCCTCAAACTCCTTGTACTTACCAGATTCTCTTGCTGCTAACTCATGGAGGGAAAGAAACCAGTGGAGTAGATGGAGGAAATCTGTTTGGATTCACCTCCCTACCCCCCCCCCCCCTCCTCTCTCTTGTCCCACTCAGAAGGAAGACACAAACAATTAACAGTTCAATCTTTATTGACTCTTTGACACTTTTTGGCTTTAGTAAACCTGTTGAACTTGTGTCCTGCACTTTAGACCAGTTCTGGTTTGGTCCGTGACATTTGGTCCACTTTCCTAATTTCTTTACTTTGCAAAGGTGAACTTAAAACAAAGGCTGTGTGCTTTACCAGTTAGAAAACAGAATAAAACACATTTCCAGCTGTAACCAGACTGCATATGGAGAGGGGGGGGGGGGTTGTCAACAAATAAAATCAACATAACTCACTGAATTTTCAACAAGCTTTCATGTGCTTTGATGATTTATTTCTGAGTAATTCTACTGGTAGTATACTTTTGTTAGGCTTGCTAAACCACTGATAGAATATTTGGCATGGATCAAATATTCATAAAGTGGGCCACAAAATGTTAACATCAAGGTCAGTGCCTAGGGGTACCATTTCTCACTCAGTAACAGTGAGTGAGTGGCAGCGTCGGGAACTGGAGGTCAGAACCGAACAAATGTGGCAGTACAATTGTTTGAAATTCTGGATGGGCGGCTCAGAGTAAGTATACTGCACAACATTACTCATCTGGTACACAGATCTCAGTACTTTGTGCTCATTTATCAGAAGTAAGAAATTTTGAACATGCATTGTTTATTTTGTGTGTGTTGTTGTGTTGTTATGCTGGGGGTTTCTGACAATGTTGTTTTCATATCTCATTAACATAAGCAATGCTCACTAGTTAAAAGACTTCAACTGATGACTTAGAGTGACGTGGGCTTTTTGTCTTTATTCGACAGTAACAGTGAAGAGCACTGCTTGCTCACCCACTGAGATAAACTGATGCACAACTTGTGGTGAAGTGATGTGCCAAAATATGAATGAACATGATGTGATATGTTCATAATTTGACAGCAATATTATACAACTACAGTTTCAGTCGGGTTTTAAGTCATGACACAGCACAGAAACAGCCCTACTGAGAGTCTTCAATGACCTGCTTTTAACTCTGGATGCTGGCAGTTCAGCCGTCCTCTTGGAACCGACTGACGCTGTCGAGCGTTCTTCCGCTCACAGCTTGAACCATGCGTGGGTATTAAAGGTACAGCCCTCAAATGGTCCTAGTCATATTTGTCAGATAGGAGTTTCTCTGCCTATTTAATACAGCATTTATCATCTGTGTCCTCACTTGTTGTGGAACCTCAGGGTTCTCTTTTGACTCCCATTATCTTTGTATATGTTTCCCTTGGGGTCCATTTTTTAAAAGCACAACATCTCCTTTCATTGTTTTGCAGATGACCTGCAGATATATTTATCTTTACAAGCCACGCGTCTATTTAAGCACTAAGACATAATAACAGTACGTCTTAGAGACATACAATCACGGTTGGAGTTAAACTTCCTCAAAGTGAACAAAAGCAAAACAGAAATTATTTTATTTGGGCCACTCAATGACAGCGCCATTGGTCTCTTACTGTCATCTGGCTGCAAGGAACCTCTGTATTATTTTTTATGTTGCTTTAAAATTTGATAAACAGATTAGTTCTGTTGTTAAGACAAGCTTCTTTCAACTAAGGCTCCTCAGTGGGAGGCCTACCTCCTGCCACATCACTTTTATTACTAATTTAGACTACTGAAACTCTATGTTGGCTCTGATCAGTCATTACTTTGCTGCCTGCAAGCTGGTCAAAATGCAGCAGCTCGCCTTTTGACAGGAAAGAAACGGCATGATTGAATTACACCCATATTGGCCTCCTCACATTGCCTTCCAGTCCATTCCAGCCTCCTTTTTGGCAGAATTGTGGGTTGAAGAAGAAGAGCCTGCCACCGCCTCACCCTCACAATCAGTCAAAACTTGTTCCCAGTTTTGGGAATCCAAAGAGTGTTATGTGTGCCACTAAACAGCCTGAATCAAAAAGCGTTTTTAGTCCCTGAGTCAGAGTTTTGATTTTGAGACTGACCAAAACAATATGGAGTATTGTGCTAAAGAGGTGTGTTTTATTTCTGAGCCAGTAAAAGAACAAAGAAGCTAAGTTTTGTGTTTCTGAAACAGAATCTGGCATCTCTGAGACTGCCAATAATAAAATATTTTCTGATTGTTCTGTTTCCAAACCAGCCTCTGTTTCTAAGCTGGGTTCTGATTGTTTTGTTCTCCAGCCAAAGACCACTTATGATATTGCTGATTTGACTGTCAAGAAAGTTTGTGCCACTCGGTCAGCTTATTCTGAGACTGTTTGTTGGTGCTGCTGAGCAGCCAAAGACTGTTAGTTTTCCCAGACCTGCTGATTCAGAGACTGCTTACTTTGGCCCCATTTAAATGAGAATGACTGAGAGGATCTATTTTCATTTTCAAACATTAACGCGTTCTAATGGAAACATTTTAAAAATGATTGCCGTTCACACGGAACCGCAAGAAACATTGAAAACGCTGTACTTCCCATGCCAGGCCACAATTTGGTGGTGTGTGTATAGGAGTCACAACAATAGTGTGCGTGTGCCAGTACCTCCTGTTTTCAAAAAGTAACATTTTCACCATTTACATGGAGACCGTCTCAAAAACGCTCCGCTCTGGAACCCGTTTTTCAGGGACTGAAAACTCCATTGCCATGTAAACGAAGAGCCAAAATGGAACAAAACATTACCACTGTCACCTGAAAACCTTAAAGCAGTGCGCACCTGCAGGTGGGCCACAGTAATAACAGAAATTCAGTTTGAAAATACTCACAAGTATGTACAGTTACATATTTATATAAATGTATTTCTTTATATAAAAAGTTAATAAAAACTGGTAATAGGAGGTGGGTAGTTTGTGATATCACTCATTACTCTTGAAGTTTGTGTCCCAGTGGCAAGTGAGTCACATACTGGCATTTGCACTTTACTGGGTAGCATTAGCATTAGCTATTTATAGCCAACAGCCTGTTTTTTGAATAAAAATTTCAAGAAAATATATTCCTTTCTCTTGTATTTTGATTAGAGTGAAGATTTAAAATTGGGTGGGCCCCATGTGATTTTCTAGTTTTTAAGTGGCCCACGGCACTTTTGATTTTGGGAATGGCTCCCTCAGCGACTGTAACGTTTGTTGCTCAGTTGGAAACTGTTTATTGTGCTCCACCTGGAACCATTTCAGGGACTGTTTATGTTTTGGAGCCTGCATTTCCAGGGACTCTTCATGACACACGTGTGCAGGTTTCTTAAAACTTTCCTTTATGATCAAGCTCTGTTTACTCTGTTTATACCCCACTCTGCATTTAATCACTATTGTTATTGTTATTAATCTCTGGCTCTCTTCCACAGCATGCCTTTTGTCCTGTCTCTCTCCATGGTCCTGATCCCCTCAGCCACAACCGGTCGCAGCAGATGACGGCCCCTCCCTGAGCATGGTTCTGCTGGAGGTTTCGTCCTGTTACAAGGGAGTTTTTCCTTCCCATTGTCGCCAAGTGCTGCTCATAGGGGTCGTTTTGACTGTTGGGTTTTCTCTGTAATTATTGTAGGGTCTTCATCTTACAATGTAATGCGCCTTGAGGTGACTGTTTGTTGTAATTTGGCGCTATATAAATCAAATTAAATTAAATTGGGTTCGAATCCACCTTGGCCTTTCTGTGTGGAGTTTGCATGTTCTCCCTGTGTCTGTGTGGGTTTTCTCCAGGTACTCTGGTTTTCTCCCACAGTCCAAAGACATGCAGTTAGTGGGGTTAGGTTAATTGGTCACTCTAAATTGCCCATAGGTGTGAATGGTTGTCTGTCTCTTTGTGTTGGCCCTGCGACAGGCTGGCGACCTGTACAGGTGCACCCTGCCTCTCGCCCTATGTCAGCTGGGATAGACAGAAACTAATTTTCCAGTAATTACTTGCTTGTGATATTGTAGTTATAGTATTTCAGTGTACTCTTACAGAAAACATTTATTTTTACAGTAAAAATGTGTGATTTTTACGTAGTATGACAGTAAAAATTGTAATTATTGTTTTTTGATTTGCAGTAATTAAATCTTTCAACTATGGATATATACCATTGTGGACTGAAAGCAGCAGCAAAAACCTTTTGTCATAATGCATTTGTCTCTGTGGACCCTGCCAGTGGACTGCTGTTGGCTGGAGACAGTGTGTCCCATGATGCAGCCTCAGAGACTGAGGAGAGCACAATAACAATTAATCCTGAAAATAGAAAAGAACATATTCAGGGACTTCCTTCAGGCAGCGAACACATAATTGGATAACCCTGGTTGAGGACTGCTGAGGCGCTCTGGGGTCAAAGTGGGATTTGATAGATTGGGGAACTATAAGTTTTGGTGTAGCATCAACTTGCTTAGAAATAAGTTGTACCATAATTTCTATTGGGAGCTTTACACACAATATCCAGTCAGTCCTTAAAGGTTTGAGGTCTATGCCCACAAATAAGGTTTTAAATAATTTTCCACTGGAAGTTACATTTCTATCACCATCTTTGCTGCTACAGAACACATGACAGGGATGAGATGGGAAACAAAAATGTGCAGTGTGGTGGCAAGACCTGGGTTGGCAGTGATTTCTCCATGGCATCAGCTGGAAGCAACACCAGCCTGCATTTGGAGTGAACTTGCCTGATTTTGCATTAAACAAGCAGATGAGTGATTAAACTCATTTGATTAGCAGAAGAAAACGAATGGATGGATGATTGACCACAGTTCTGGCCCACATTAACCCCTGCATGTAATCATTTTTACACAAAACCCATAATCGTATTTTTGTATAGTTACAAAAATAAACTAGTTAAATGAGGCAGCTGTGGCTCAGAAGTTAGCGTGGGTCTTGGGACGGTCAGTGTTTCGATCCCCAGCTATTCTTGTCTGCATGTTGAAGCACCCATGAGCAAGACACTGAACCCTCGGTGCATCCATCGGTCTGAGTGTGTATTAACACAGGCACCTGCATGAATGTGTGTATGATTAGGTGAATGAAGCTTGTTGTAGAAACAAAGTACTTTGAGTGCTCAGTTAGTGTAGAAGAGTGCTACACAAGTCCATTAAATAAATAAAACTTTATTTTCAGTAAAGAATTATTTTCAATCGGTCATTACATAGTTTTCATTAGCAATAAACTACACGCCAAAGGCTCACAGATAAAAGGGTTCATCATATTTTATCACACACACACACACACACACACACACACACACACACACACACACACACACACACACACACACACACACACACAGATTTGTAATGTACTGATGTATTGTCCTGTACTTGGAGCAGACCTGTAAACATAGAACCTTCAAAATGCATGAAGACCTTCCTTCACACACAAACATCCATTAAAACAATATCCAAAATTTAACAGACACTCCAAAACTATGAGCCCAATAACTCAATGTTTAATGACAAACCGGGTCAAATTGTAAACTAAAAATCTCACTCGATGTATAAAATAAAGTGAGCACACTTGTTTGGAACCTGAAATTTTCTTAGTTTGAGGCTCGTTTCCCCAAATCATAAATTCAGGGACAGATATGAAATTAGCATAATGACCTGTTAACTTTTGAGATATGCAATATCTGCAAAAACCACGAGAGGAAGGTAAAAGGTGCGCTGTGGCCCAGTTCATGTCCTCGTGTGAAGATTCGACAGATATGCAGACCTGGTGCCTATCAAAACAATATTTAGATAAACTGGATGCTCCACCCTTCAGTCTATCCTACGAGTTCCTTTTCAAGAGTATGTGCGGGTACAGTTCTGTATCTCTAACATAACACCTTACAATGGATTTCCAGCCTCTATATCAAAGGAGCGACTGCTCGATAGAAGCTTGACTAAAACTTTAGTCAACACTGCTCATAGCTGATGGTTAACACGTGGCTCCAGATCTTGACAGAGCAGTCTGTGTGGTGACGAGACCATCAGAACGTGTTCCTGAACCCCATCATCTTAAAGTACTGCTGCATGTGTGGAACTGTTCCGATACGAGAACCATTTGCACACACAGTCAGAGATGTCAGGTGTCCATCTTCTTAAAAAGCTTCATGAGCTGGTAAAACCTGTGAGCAATCTGAGGAGAAACAGTCGACAGTTAATAGGTGCTGACGTTCAACACAGACAAAAGCGAGAGAAACTAGAGATTACCTGGCCTGATGGCTTGTTAAGTTTCTCTGACAGAGCGGAGAAAGTCTCACGTGATGCACCTTTTTTCTTCATGTCCATGAGAATAGCTCTGTCTTCATCTCTGAAGAAGCAGATCAAAGATACTGAGTAGTCTATACAGATATACAAACTTCTTATAATCAAAATCACCGGCTGCAGCCTTGTTGCCTGTTTGGACTGAACACTTGTAATACAGAACGACAGACCAATTAAAAACGATCCAGGGAGACTATTCTCAATAACGCTAACCCTAAAACGTTCACACTTATCACAGGGCTAAATTGATTTGACTGTCTGTGCTGAGAGGTTGTGATCTTGTTCAGGCCTCAGGTGTAGGTAACTAGTATTCATTCTTCTATTCAGATATTCTTTGGAGAGTGTGATGCAATCCACTACTGACCTGGTCCATGCCATCACCACCTCGCCCTTCCTCCTAATGACGTTCTTGGCAGACAAACTGCTGGGGGACAGACACGCCATAGAAAAAGATTTGGAATCTTCATCAGCTTCCTGGGAAGGAATCACTACCTCCTCTGTGCTTTCCTTTTTTTCCTTCCTGATCTTCTTAGCTTTGGATTTCTCTTGGTACCTCTTTCGTTTGCGGCCTTTGTTAGAATCCCTCTGCTCTTTGTCTGGTGAGCTGCTCGTGTCCTCTGCTATGGTGAGGCTCTTCTCTGACTCAGAAATGTCCACGTCGTTGCTCTCCAAGTCTGAAACAAGTGACATCGACTCTCGGCTCTTTTGATTTGTGAGAGAGCTTTCTGAGGGCCGCCTGTTATTTGACACAGCACATTTAGAGGGAATGATTTTGCTCTGCGACTTGCATAAGAGAGATTTTGCAGTTGTGTTTTCTTCTCTGAAATGTGTCTGCCTGCCGCTCTCATTAGGAGTCGCTGTAATTTCACAACTGTTATTCAAACTGTTATCTGAAGGAGAACCTTCAGGCAGATTTTTCAGACTCTTCTTGGAAAAAGTGTCTTTTGAGGTATTCTGTTGAGTTGAAATATCTTCTAACTGATCCTTTAATAGTGTTAAGTTCTTAACTCGAGTGAGACAGATGCTGGATTCAGTGTCAGCTGAACAGGTAGAGCTTTCAGCGAGGTTAAAGAAGCCGCACTCTGAAGGCAGAGCTTTCTGCAGAACATCAGCTCCACTATCCTGAGCTGCAATGTCATGTTCTGTGTGCTGCTCATCTATTAGTGTTTCACTTAAGCTCTCGTCAGCAGTCAGAGTGCGATCTGCTCCTGGGTTTGCCTGCCGAATCTTCACAATGAAGTGATCGTTGGACTTTTCCATCACCAGTGCCCGCATGGTCATATCAGGTTTCAGCAAAAAAGGTGTGGCAGGTGTTTCTGAGGCCAAGCTGCTGCTGGAGCCACAGCTGGAGTTGTCAGTGTCAAGAGCCAGGTGGATGTCGTGCTCTGTGGCGTCCTCCCCATCCAGCAGGGCGTCCTCGCTTATGTGGGCTCTGATGACGTTCTCCGGAGTGGACGCGATGTGCATGCTCAGGCTGGTTGGCTGCAGGAAGCTGAGGTGGCTGTCGGATTTCAAAGGCGATGGAATGGTGAGGGACACAGCCAAGTCTTCAGCTAGAAGTGAATAAGACTTCTGTGAGGCCAAGCTGGTCAGAGCTCTGTTTTCTGATGGAACTTCTAACAGGCAGCTTTCATCAAGTAAAGCCGGGTTCAGCGTGGTCTGATCTTTCAGGTGGGGGGAGGACAGTTTGCGAGGTGAAATGCTAGACCAGGTAGCACTGAGTTTAGAAGGGGTATCAAATCTGGTTGGGGAAAGCAGCTTAGATGGAGATTTTGATGGCGTGCTGATGCTGATGAATCTCTCTCCATCCTTCCTTGGAGTACTGAGGGACCAGGCACTGTTGTCTCCAGTGATGCCACTGCTTTCTAACAAGTCAGATCCTTGCAGAAGACACTTGAATATTTCTCCCATTTGAGAGTCTCTCACCAGATTGAATGTTAAACTGGAGGCTTGCTGTTCTGTGAGTAGCTGAAAGTCAGTTTTGTCAAGAGAGCCATTCTGAGCGACCGCCAAAGACGACAGGTTATTTTTATCAGGAGTTGAAGGCGGATTTTTAGGAGGGAGGAACTCATCAATAGGTTGTGTACATGGGGGGTTCAGTGGATGGGACGCAGCAGTCCCGTCTTTTTCCACGTGTGTGATTCTGATATCCTTCCCTCTGCTTCCAAGGCCCGTTTTGTAAGGAACCACAGCACAAGACTTGGTCTGATTCAGGACGGTGGAAGCTGGCTGTGCTTGGTCCGACTCATACGATGGCTTCCGCGCAGGAAGCTGCTGAGATACTTTCTCACCTTCACTGGACCTCTTGTCCTCAGGCTGAGTTCTTGAGGCTTTGCAAAAGCCCTTCAGGGTTGTATGAATGTCCACAAACAAGTAGTCAACTTGGACGTTCACAAAGTCCCACAGCTTTTGCTTCAGATCCACTGCTTGTTGTTCAAAAATTCGTTTCACAATACCGTTATTTGACACTTTGCCAAACACAGACTCAATTAGTTTCTTCAGCTTGGACTTAAGCTCCCCTGGTTGATCACATATCTGACCAAAATGAGCACCATCCACAAACTCTAAAAAAGACCTTTGGAAGTTGTCCATCATTCCATAGAAGCTCTTTTTGGGAAAGGTTTTATGAAGCTTCATATACTTTTTTCGGATCTCAGTGCGAACCAGCTGGAACGTCTCCATTATTTCCTCTATGGTGCAGAAAGCAGCTTTGCTTGCTGCAGGACAAACTGTTTTAAAACGACTTCTTGGACTTTGTGTTGTTACACCTGCTATTTCATGACTTTCTTTAGAAGCAACCCGCTTTTCTGAAAGTTTCTTCTTTAAAGGAGACTTAGGACTTGATTTATTTGTGACTGGCTGGACCAGCTTTGCCCTCTTTGTTGCAGTAGCAGGTGAACTTTCAGACACCTCATCACTTTCACTTAAAATTTCTCCTTCCTCTAGATCTGTGTCAGAACGAGCTGAAGTTAGGTCGGACACCTTATCCACCAAGTTAAGTGGATCTCGTTGTGCAGGGGAACCAGGATATTTGTTCTCTTTGTTTACATCCAACTTCTTTGAACTGGCATCAACAGGGGTACTGGAGAAATCTGCACAGGAAAGAAATAGCAAATAGAACAGTGTCACAAATATATACATGACCAAACTGAACATTTAAAACCATTTTGATATTTTTTCTAGCAAGTCCCAGAGCTCATTAAAAACCCAGAACAAGATAAGATCCATTGTAGTTGTTAGGAGTGACCAGAAACACCTTTAATTCATCAAGTATGTGGAAAGCTTAACTTACAATCCACTTCTGAAGACCATGTTTGTGTTTGACAAAAAGTAAAGCTGTGATTAAAATAGAAAAAAATAAATAGCAACCACAGCCAGCTTAATCTACTCTGCAAAATTTAATGTGACATCACTTTTTGGGCGTAAATTTCTGTGTGCAAATTACTGCAAATCTAGTATTTATAGTGCACAAATTTCACACACATGTGATCAAATAATGTAAGCCATTCATTGGCCAGAAGCAACACAGATGTGGACTGACATCCAACCCGGGCGACACCTCCCTCCTGCTGTCTGAGGCTACAAACTGCTTGTTTCAGGAAATCCTGCTTGCATACAACAAAGAAGGAACGCACCCAGAAAATGTGCCAAAAGCACTATGGCAACAGGTCAAGTCCAAAGTTGCATTTTATCTGTGTGTGTATTAAAGGTGAAATGAGGTGCTCAATTTCTAAAGTACATGGTGCTGAATTTGTGATGCAGATGTGACAGAGGACAGGGAAAGTACACATCACGACATGAAGACAAAAGAAAAGAAAGCCATGAAGACAGAACAGAAATCAGCAATTTAAAAAAAAAACCACACAATTCAAGGTTAAATTAGCACAAGCTTGCAAATAGTAGTAGTAGAAGTAGTAGTATTATTATTATACCCCCCAGTTTTGAAAGAAAATTAGGATAAGTACCTTTTTGAAGGCACTTTACATGACCAGGTTTGCCATGCACATGGGGAAGGCTTCTCTTGATTACCCGCACTGGACTCCTCAAAGGACTGATGGCATCAGGGATCTTCTTCAGAGTGCTGAGTGTGCGCATCATGGAGTCCTCGTCATGCAGTAATGGCACAGAGCTCGAACACTTGAACTTATTTTCATGTCCATTTTTAGGACTGAAGTGCTTGTTGGGTGTGACAGTAACGTCAGTGGGACTCTCTGGCTGGCTCTTCTCCTGTGTTGTACTGCTAACTTTGGACACGCCGATACAGCCGGTGGAAGAGCTGGGCTCAGCTGTGTTGGCACTGCTGTCTCTGGTGTCTTCATCAGTCTGTGTTAGAACGTAAATGGCCTCTGTTAAACTCAACCCTTCTTGTGGAAGGGACTCCAGGCTGATTGTACTGGATACAGCGTCCGTGTCTTTACAACAGTCCTGCGTAGAAGAAGCAGGAGAACCTTGTTGACCAACCTGAGACTTGATAGTGAGGGGACTATGATGAATTTCAGGGCTGGCTTTGTCAGCCACGGCTTCAGCAGCATTAGTTTTCTTTGGGTGTGATGAATCAGCATCTGCACCTGAATCCTGAGAGATGCTCTGCTGTACGGTAGTTTCAGGAGTCTCTACACTCGAATCAACCACAGTAAGAGCAGCACATAAATCAGCATTATTTTCACAGTAAACTTTTTGCAGGTCACAGCTTGCGCCCTGTTCAGAAATGTCAGTGGGATCTATACCGTCTGTGGCCTTCACCATTTGACATTCAGCCACTTTGCTGTCGGAGATCGGCTCGATATTTTCTTGATGATTTTTTGACACATCTGGTTTTAGATAAGCATTCTCTGGTGATTTTGCTGTGGGACGTGTAGTGATCTGCTTCTCTGCAGAATCCAAGGGCTGGCTGTGAGTTGAGATAGTCTGGACTGAAATGTCAGCTGTGAGAGTTTCACCACAGCCTTTGTTTTGTTCCTGGATACCCTCCACATCTGACGCCTCAGGGGTCTTCTCAGAACTTAAAGCTTTGCGGTTATTCAAAGATTGCTCTGCAATCTCTCTCAACTCCCCTTCTAATTCACTGTTTTCTATGTCATCAATGACACACATGTCTTCAATGTTAGGCTGCAAAGTGTCCTCATCTGATCCATTTTCAACATCCCTGTCCACTGGTACAGGGTCTTTCTGGCTCCCATCGGTGGCTAACACTGGCTTCTTAATCGGTGATAGGGTTAAATTCAGTGTCTCCATAAAACACAGTTTCCTGTTTGGACTACTTTCCCCAGAAGAGCTTTTCTTGCTCATACTGTCTTCTTCAAACGATCTTTTAAAGGTCTTGTCAGTCTTTTCCCGTCTGTCCTTGTCACATATCTCTCTTTTAGCTTGACTTGATTCCTTGGTTCTGATTTTCTCACGTTCTCTGCTCGTTTGTGAACGACTGTTCTTCATATGATTTTTGCTGATTTTACCTTTATGTTGTCGCTCCCCTTTCCATTGACGATCTCTCTGTCGAGCCCCTTCCCTCTCTTTGGAAGAATCTCTACAGTGTACGGCATGTTGAATTACAGAAGGCTTTTTCCAGTCCTTTGAATTGTAACTTCTGGAAGATCCATCAGTCTGTTTCTGAAGCTCTCGGCTGTAGTGCCCTTTCGAGTCGAGACACGTACCATGTTTAGGGTCTGAGGCAGTTATTTTACCTTTATCTTGTCTCCTGCCATCTTTTTTGTTATCAGAAGAAGGTGTACTTTGTAAAATCTCTGGTGAGGCTTTAGCCCCATCTGATCTGTGGTGCTCCTCACATGAGTAGCTCTTTCTTTTACATGACCTTGAATCATACCTCTTTCCCATGTCTTTGTCTGCTCTATGAGACCTGTTTTGCTCATGAGGATGATAGTCACTGTTAGGATCTGAAACACTTTTATGTCTCCTATTTATTGACTCAGATTTTTGACTTTGAGGTTTGTGTTCTCCACGACTGGATTTTTGTTTATCTGACTCCGTCTGTTTGTCAGTTACTTCACGGTCTTTTTTTGAACGGCTATGACAAGATGATGCTCTGGGTAAACTATCGCTTTCTTTCCTCATGGATTGAGGTCCATCCCTTGGAGGCTGGTTCATTCTGGGAGGTGATTTAGGTAGAGGTGGTAAATGAGGACTGGATGGTGGAGGAGGAGGAGCCAGCCTACTTGTAGAGCTGTGACTGGAAGAATTTGGATCCGACAAATTTTTTATGTGAGATGGATAATGATGGCGCACTCTCTCAGACCTGCAGAAACCAGCATTAGGACAACAGATTCATTACTTAACACATACCATGAGTAGATGCTTTTTCAGATGACAGCTGATCTGATCTGATATCTGAAGCTGATTCAAAGCATTGAGCATCTCAAGAGAGGAAATGCAGCATCTGGTGATGTCCTTAGGTTCAGGTGGTCAATAACACCAAAAGGTTCTTCCAATATTTAGAACCCTTGTAATTTATTTATGTATTTCCACTCATGAAGGTGTCTCTTCAGTGTAGCCTTTGACACACTTGGCTCCCCAAAAATGTTCTTGACCTGGTTAGATGCTGTGAAGTTGTTTTTCTTAACCATGGAAATAATTCTGGTATCATACACTTTAGTTGTCTTCTTACTGGAGTAACTCAATATGAAACATTTTGTTCAAATGTCTATCATGACCTAAGGCTGCACTGGATTGCTAACAACAGCTACAAACGCTGCCAAATGCTCTGAGTGACTTACGTGGACACTAATTAGGAAGTACTGCTTCAATACAGCCAATGATTAATGTCACCCCTTGCAACCTATATTTCTATACTGTCTGCATACATTACATTAACCTACAGTATAACATAAGGCAAGGAAAGAAAACAAAGGTCCAACATACCACTGACTCAGCCTCTGAATCTCAGCATCTTTTCGTGTCACCTCCTTTCGAGCGGTTTGTAAAAGCGCAGAGATGTTTTTTTTGAGACAGTGGTTCTCTGTTCTCAAACCTGTATTCTATATTCAAACAGAAAGAACGAGAAAAATGTTAATGCTGAAACACCAGGAAGAATCCCTAATCTGACATCATTTCACATAAACACTGCTGTCCAATAATGTGGACCTATTTTTCCATTTTTGAATTTCATCATGAGCCAAACCAATTTTTTTCACTACCAGCTTCATGAAAACAGCAAAAATATGTTAGTGAAGATACCCCTTAGCTTCCTTTTGTAAAATATCCACATGATGGAAGCCAATAATTCTTAAGAGGATTTTTTTCAAACAATATATAAACTATAAATGAAAGATGGTCAAGTTAAATATATTCTCAGGGAAGCTTATTAATAATGAAACAACCTCTTAACTGCTGATAAACAAAACAAACCTGTAACTCCAACTGCTCCAGTCGCCTGCGTAATTCTTTAATATGGTTTTGGGCTGCTTGGAATCTGGACTTCAGCTGCAGACACACAAAGATGAAAGTTGGTATGATGATTTCTGGCAAACTTTGTTCTCCTTTTACACACAAATGGCATGTATGATGCCAACTAGCACCTCTCCACTCTACTCGAGCACTCAAAGCATTTTATACAACATGTCTTCATTCATACAAACACGTTTTTCACTATACTCCTACATCGAGGTATTCTTTCTATAACATCTGTGAATAGTCACACTCCAATGAACACATCAGGACCAACTTGGGTTCAGTATCTTGCTCTACCTCCTGAGCCAAAACCGTCCCCAAAAAACATGCTGAATTATTAATTAATCACCTGCATACCATACGTCTCACCCACAGCATCAGGCTGCTCTTCAGTTCACTTCACCGTTGCAAACTTTGTTAGATTTAGACAGATTATAAGACAGAGACATGGCACAAAATGATTCTGAATTCAAATCCATGAGAATTTTGTAATAGCAAAGATGGTGGTAGAGGTTTTTTTTAAACTGGGAAAGTGTTTTCAAACCTTATTTTGTGGCATTGTCACCAAACTTTAAGCATTTTTCCACTGGTAAGTCCATATAAACAGGGTTTTTATTTTTTTTACTACTGAAATTACTTAATTAAAATAACAGTTCAGAATAACAGCCCTAGAAGCCCTAAATTTCACTGAGGCATTTCAAGAAGGCTGTCGAGCAGCGATAGTCTTCTTGAAACGCCTTTGATGGATTTTAATTTTTTTTTTTTTTTTTTTTTTTTTTTTTAAAGGTCCGGGAAAAAAAAAAGGTCTGTGTTCATTGGGTAAGCAAGCGTGGAAGTTTCAGAGTAACAGACAGCAGACATGGATAAGACGCCTTCTGCTGATTATAACCTTTTCTATGAGTGATCATTTTACATGTAGCCACAAAAACAAACAAAAATGTAGCATAACCATCAACTTTGACCGGTTATTTACGGTCACTCTGTGGGCTATTCTTATTAAAGCTGCTGTTGGTCCTTCAGACTGCTGCAGAGCAAACAGAAGTCATAAAACTTAGTTTTACAGCTAGTGTTAAAAACAGTGAAAACTGTCCACTGCAGCCTCTCTCTGTGCTCCTCAGGCTGCGTTTTTAATCTGAGATCCCCCCCCCCAAACTCCTCCCCTTCTTGAAGAACTCAAAACTATTCTTTTCAGAACTGCTTTTAATACGATTACTGTTGAGTGTTTCTTGTTTTTAATACTGTTTAATACTTTTTGGCAATTTGATAAACAAATTGCCACTTTCGATTATATTTGATTAAATACAATAACTCACATTCAGCTTCAAATACCTTTGTCTATCTGTAAAAGACTAAAACACCGCCACAGAGCCAAGCAAAACAAAACAAAAAACAGCTGATCAGTCCCTCACGGCTGATTTTCAGGAAGAAAAAGCCATGAGCAAAGGAGCTCACCTCAATGTATGACGACTCTCTGCTCTGCTGTTCCTCTGTCACAATTTCTTCATACAGATCCATTGACTCTTTCAACTGAGAACCAGCAGAAGGCGGCTCCTCTATAAAAAAAGAATAAAGGTACAAATTCAGCCTCAGAGCTCAATTACCTTCCCAGCAGCAGAGTACAGCAGTAAGAGTAGTGGTAATATGTACCAGATCAAAGTGAAACCATTTCAAAAATGACTTTTACCTGCATTGCTGCTAAAACCAATATCCAGGCCATCGTATATATCCACAGACTCTTCACTGACTTCAGGTACGAAGACTGTGGATATTTATACATGTATTATATGTCAGTAGTTAGACAGCAATATAAACAACCCCTTTCTACACACAAGTCATACATCCATAAAAATGTCGTGTTGTACAAGTGCTATACAACTGTTAGGAAAGCACATAAAACTGAAAACAGAGCCTAAACAAGTGAAAAGATAGAAATAAGTTATTGCTTACTTATAATTTAAATAAAAAAGAAATTTCTACCTAAGCTGGATTAAGAGGCAAAAAGAAGGCACTACAGTAACAGTTTTGATTGGTCCTGTATGTCTTAAGCATTGACTTCAAAGTGGGCATTTAATGGAACATTTGGAAAGGTGTGAGCTAATGAGTTTTTATTAAATTTTGCTACGCGATTCAAAATTTTTGACTGGCAGTGTATACTTACGACCAGATGCATGACTGGTGTCAACGTTCTCCATCTCATCAAATATCCCTGTGGCTCAGTTTCTTAAAGAACACCTGATGTCAAAGCCAAAGGGAAATCAGTGGTTACTATCCAATGCGGAACAAGAAACAATTGATTAAAAAGGCGATTAAACTATCTTAAAAGGTTGCATCCATTTTCCATAAATTACTGTTACTTAGAGCAAAACTGTCCAAGCAACAGGCACTTTTACTCAACCAGCTAAGCTGATGATTTTGGTCAGTTCTAGATACATGCAACTCCACACCTGAAACGGGGTAAGTGCGAAGCAAAAACGAGTCAATAATTACTGACAGACAGACACATTCAACAGCTGCATGCTGGGAACTTTTTTTTTTTTTCCATTCATTAGAGTCTACTGTGACATATACCTTACACCAATAACGCCATAGACAATTACAAACACCCTGACAATAGATAATGTGCAGCTGACAAATTTGGACTAATGGCGGTAACAGGACTAGACTTTCTGTCTCTTACTGCTCAAAGACACCCAAGAAGAAAAACAGTATGGTACTCTCACAGCGTTCGAGGTAAAACACTATGGAGCCGAATTAATCTTCCGGGGTGGATATTACTTTATTTTCGAGACTTTTGTTTCTAGCCTTTGACTGGCGCTTGACTGGGGTGATACAAAAGACAGAATGGAGGGCAACCAAAAATCCCATTTCACAACTTTTGTATCATCTCGGACTGTTTATAAAACAGAAACGCATCATTAGCAACTTTTGTCTAAGATTGCTTTTTTAACATCGCTGGCTACTCCTTCCAGCAGGCGTGGGACAATTAAACACTGAACTGCGTGGTTAACTTCACCGGGGAGGGGAAAAAGTTCTTCAGGTTAACATCTAACCAAATCAATGACTTTACATTAAACTGCAGAATATTACAGTAAATTGTGATCTAGTCACCTTGCTTACTTGCGTATTGCTGTTGTGGCCTCCTGATGTTTACACCTGTAATGCCGCGCCAAGACTTCATTGCACAGGAAATCACGACATTTTCCCGCGGTCTGCCCCTCTGCCTGTGCGTCTAGGTCTGCATATGCACGCCTCTCGGCTCAAACAAGAGTCACACCCTGAGGTTTCTTCTTCAGCACATTCTCCCACAGCGGACTGAGGAAAAAACAAAACAAAAAGCGTACCAGAACTTCCACTATGCTCAAACTAAACTTGTTGTTTCACCCCCGGAAAGAATGAAAAAACCATTAGGTCGACGTCGCGCTCCACCTGCATCATCACCACGCGACGTGATGACAGAAAAGGAAATAGAGGGGGAGGGAAAGAAAGTCGACCCGGAAAGAGTCTTTGCTTTACTCACATGTGGATGGGATTTTAACGCCAGTGACGAGAGCGTGCTTATGTATTGAGATATACACGAGCGTGATGAACCTCTCACTTTGCTTCAGTAGCAGGGATACATTATTGCTGACACATCACGGAGGCTGGTGTTCACTGTAGATCGCTCCTCCACGAAGCGACACATGAGAGGATGGAAAATTTAGAACTGAGTCTGTCATCACTGGGCATTATAGCGAGACATGTTGACAAAAGTCACAGCGAGCTGAGCAAGTTCCTAGCAAAGCAGGTAAGATCTGTTACCTTCCGAGTGTATTGGGATGAAAATGATGTGTTTACTGATGTTTATGCTCATATTGATACTCAACATACTTTAACCTTCCTTTCACATGGCAGTAATGACGTCAATGTAGCTAGTGTTCTGACTCGGTAACCCACCCATTTTGGGTTAATATTAAAACGTGTAGCCCATATGATCTCTCCACAGATATGGGGTCAGCAGGACAGGCAGTGTATTCTGGATTGTTTGGCTCAGCTGCTACTGGAGAAGGATTATACTCTACTGATTGCACGGTACCTGCGTCCTGTGATTCTGGACTTGTTGGAGCGCAATGCTGAGAGGGTGAAAGCTGGAGGCAGGATCAATCATGACCTTCACGAGCGCCTGTGTGTGGCCCTCAGCAAGCTTCTCAGCATCAGTCCGGACGCACAGGCGTAAGTGATCTTGAGGAAAACCTCTGATGCTGACTTTGGGTTTGCTAGATTTAATTGGGTTGAAAATATGTTTGATGCATTGTTGTGATTAAATCCTGTGCTCATCAACCTTGCCTGGCAATCCAGTGCAGACCTTGAGACTCTTGATCCTTCTTTGTCTTGTGGCAGTAAGATAAACGAGCATTTCTATAGGCTATATCCTTTCTAATTCTCCGTTCCTCTCCACAAGGTTTGGTGCAAGGTACTTTAACAATGCCCCGCCAGTGTTTCAGAGGCTCTTCTTCACCAGTGAAGAGTCATCAGCCGTGCAGTATGGCCCCAGAAGGATGAAGCTGCGTGACCTCATGGGTGCCACCCTACGTTTCCTCCAGAGTGATTGTGCCAAGTTCCGAATGCTCTGGGACTGGAGCCCCTGCATGTCCCATCTGCTCACCAGTGATGTCATGGTGCGATGGTACGTACCTGCTTCATGTTTAGACCTAGACAGTACAGGCATCATTAGAGATGGGCATTCTGTGCTATAGCTTTGGATGTTCAATATGGGAAAAGAGACCAGGAGTTGTTTATCTGTAGTTCCTATCATGCATGAACACCCTTGAGAAAATATGACTTCCTCTCTGTGTGGCAGTTCTTCAGGCTGTAGATGTTTCCTCAGGCTGTAGATGTTTCCTCAGGCTGTAGGTGTTTCCTCAGGCTGTAGATGTTTCCTCAGGCTGTAGGTGTTTCCTCAGGCTGTAGGTGTTTCCTCAGGCTGTAGGTGTTTCCTCAGGCTGTTGGTGTTTCCTGGGGCTGTAGGTGTTTCCTTAGGCTGTTCCTCGGGCTGTTGGTGTTTCCTCAGGCTGTTCCTCGGGCTGTAGGTGTTTCCTCAGGCTGTAGGTGTTTCCTCAGGCTGTTGGTGTTTCCTCGGGCTGTAGGTGTTTCTTCGGGCTGTAGATGTTTCCTCGGGCTGTAGGTGTTTCCTCAGGCTGTAGGTGTTTCCTCGGGATAGACCATAAACTGTGGTTTTCAGCCAGAAATACACATCAAAAACTGGGGTCAAAATTTGAGCACATAATGCCAAAGCTTGTCTTGATATAAAGACAGCATCCTGTATGCCACTCTAAACTTGCTCCAATATTCTGAATCGTCATGTCCAGAATTCGTGGACTTTGCCAAAAAACATTTTATCACTGTTCCAGTGGTGCGTTTGCATTACTGACATTCAGATGCTTTTCTCAGTTTTCTGGTTTAACTGCTAAAATGTTAGTGACTGCTAGACTGTTATCGACACTTTAGCCAAAGGTGTATTGTTTTCATGTACCTGTAACGACAGTGCTAATGCTACTACTGCAGCCTTTGCTTCTGTTTATTGTTTTTCTCCAGTATTTATGCTTTGTTTTGCACTTTTTCCCTGCAAATTAAATTTAATGTATTTTCTCACTTTTAATAGGTACACTGCCCACTGTTTAGCACTGGTCTCTCACATGACCGATAATCAGAAAACGATCTTCCTGAGGAAGGTGCTGACGAGTGATGAGATCCTACATATGAAAATTAAGTATGTACAATTTATGAGCATTTTGTGCTATTAATAAATCTCAACTCTACAATGGACTGTACGAACCGAAGCATTGGGCTACATCTCTTAATCTTGTACACACATGTATCAAATCAAGCACCTAACCACTCCATTCACTCGTGCACACACATTCATACAAGCACTTTTGTTTCTATGTGTAAGTGCTTTCTCGCTACCATTCACACACACCTTCACACTCTGATGAATGCATGGGGGGCAACACTGGGTTCACTATCTTGCCCAAGGATACTTTGGCATGCAGACTGGAGCAGCCAGGGATCAAACCACCAACCTTCCAATTAGCAGATGACCTACTCTGCCTCCTGAGCCACAGCCACCCCAATATTTATAAGTGAAATATCATATATTGCATCAGTAATGCACGACTGCTAATATGGGTAAAAAAAAGTTTTAATTGCTCTGTTTTGTATGCTATTGTTACAGACTTTATCACCTCAATGCACATTTTTATTTTAATTCTTCATAAATAATTGCACAATAAACAAAAATGGAGGCAGTTGCCTTATAGTGTTTTTGCAGTTTTGTTTGTTCAAATTTTTATAGGATGGTATTATTAATGTAAATTTATTTCATCAGTAATAATCGTGAAATATAAATCTGATATTGTGGTGGCCTTGTCCTTTGATACTACCCTAGGGATCTGGAAGAAACTCAGCAGCTGGAGGTAGAGAAAGCCCTGGTTTTGGCCAATCAGTGCTCTGTGACGTGGTGCCAAGAAAAGGCCAACAAGTTTACCAGAGGCCAGGTGGTGTCAGAGGACTTGTCGCAGAATGTAGTGGCAGTCTGCGGTGTTGTGCTACCCAGGATAGTTCCTAGGCAGCCTGAACAGGTATGCAGCCTTTGCCACATAAATGGGTCTCTGCTGTTTTTGCCTTCTCTTTTCCTAATGTTGATTTCTGCTTGTAGATTAATAAAAAGGATCTGGTGCTGGTCGAGTCAACCTGCCGCAGTCTGAGAAGACTGGCCCTGGCCGTGGCATCCCAGAAACCCATACTGCTCGAGGGCCCTATTGGATGTGGTAAAACGGCCTTGGTAGAGTTTATGGCTGCTGTCACCGGACGTGCCAAAGCTACAGAGTTCCTCAAGGTGCAGCTTGGGGACCAAACTGACAGCAAGGTGAGACACCTGCATTACAATCTGATACATAGTTGCGAGGGTCCAGACAAAGAGCGGTTCAGAAGACCCGTATGGCTGTAAGAACGAGGGAATAGTTTACCCTGCCCGGGATAGGGTTACCGGGGCCCCACCCTGGAGCCAGACCTGGGGAGGGAGCTCGAGGGAGAGCG